>JBBPQD010000145.1:0-18376 GCA_038092355.1 Caloboletus inedulis
CGTGTAAGGTGACCCAGGATGCGCCAGCATGTTCGAGCACACGACCGAAATCTGTCGTCTTGGCTGAAGGGCAGAGACGGATCTTGGCGGACGATGGGACGGTGAGAGAGTGCGCCATCGACGAGACTGTCCCATCGAAAAAGGCCATCGTTCAAAAAATAATAAAATAACATAAAAGTTGATCTAGAAGGATCGGGGGGAGGAGATGCAAAATCGGGACACACCTATCGCGTCCACCAACGGCCAGTCCTTTTTCGTGAGTAAATACCCTCCAAAGTGACCTTGGCGTGCATGTTCCTGAGGACAGCCAAGGTTCAAGTCTGTGAGATACGTTGCGAATGAGCTTTTTCAACGCAGCCAGCCACTGTGTGGTCCCAAAAACCCGTTTGCGCACCTATCCCGTCACAATACGGCTGAACGCGCCTCGCCGCGCTCACGACCACTTCTGGATCGTTTCCGCTGAGCTGCACCACCACGGGTCGTGTATAGGCGTCCCAGTCAGGATGTGTGGATTGAAGATCTCGAATATGATACTGGACATAATCGAGGTCGTTGAGGAGCCTGTGAGGATCAAGCATCTGAGTGTATGTCGATGTCGCACCATATCGCCGAGTGAGCAAGCGGAAGGGAGCGTCGCTCTGGTTGACCATTGGGGCCGAAATATAAGTCAAGTCAGGGATCATCGCTGTTGCTCGACGCAGTCATTCCCAGGTGCTCTTCGTCATGCATACCAGTAGTCAGCGACAGCCTCATTCGGGCAAAGTGACTGGCCTACTACATAAGCTTTCACAAATCCTTGCACCCAGCATAATCCAAAGTTCCAGCGAATAAATTAGATGTTTAAAACATTCGATGGTACAGACGTAGATAGAAAGTAATAGGAAACAACGCATGGGCCGTATGCATGAAAAGTGAATTCGAAAATGGTATACAATACGGTACCTGACGGAATGATCTAGCAATGCATGTCGTGGATATCAACAAATAATGAGAAGAGAGAATCATGTAGACCGTTTTGGTGATCCCAGAGATCAATGTCTATGTGTGCAGTGAGCCAACGGCAGTGAGATAGGGATGCGAAAAACATGGGCCGAAAAAGAAAAACAACATGCACACCGCAAATCCTTGCAGCACGAACCCAACCCAAAAACAAATCACATTACCCAAAACATCCTTATGCTTCCTTCGACCCCTTGTTCGTTGCTGCGCTCACTTCGGGATCCGACTCCCGATGGAACAATCCATTTCGTTTCAGTAAACCGCCTTCACATTGAGCAGAGGTCGAGCGTTTCATGACTTGCGGACCACCTTTACGACTACTATCCTGTGAACTTTTCGGCGAAGGATCAGGTGAAGATACTTGAGACGCGCCCGAAGATGGGCTCCGAGACGGGTTCTCTGAAGCTCTTCCATCACGCGCATTCTCCCCATGTGAGACGCCAGACCCCGACGCGAACCAGTGTCCCTCTTTGAGGATGTCACTTGCAACCCTCGACACAGGTGGGAAGTAACCCATGTCCCCGCTGGGTTGGCTGACAGGTGGGAAATATCCCTCGGCACCAGCATGTGATTGCTCGTCAAGTCCATCTGCTGTATGCACTGGCGCTCCGACCGTTGGATTCATCCATGGCGCATGTGACCAGAACGCGCCCGGAGTCATCGTTACCCCAGGCGTCAGTGCGACACCAGGTGTCATCGGTACTGGGACACCAGCCATGGGCACAGGTACTGCTGGGGGCACAGTTCCCGGTGATAGCGGTATCATAATTCCGGGTGAAAGTGGGATACCGGGCGAGAACATCTGGGGGTGGATCTGCGTGTATTGCATTCGCTGTTGCGGAGCATTCGGGAACTGCGCGTAGTACTGCGGTTGGGACACTTGTGCAGTTGACTCCCACTTCGGAGGATCGGTCTGTCTTTCTTCATTCCGAGAGGCATGCTGGTTCTGCACTTCACCCCCCTTGTGCTCGTGTATATGACCATTTTGCGTTGGAGTCTTTGCCTGGGGAGGTAAAAACGTGAAAGGTGGCATGCTAGGCGTAATCGGAGGTAACCCATGAGGAGTAATGACACCATAATGCACAGGGGTCGCATGGGAAGGGTATGTTCCATACTGCGCGTGACCGGGGTGATGCAGCGGACTGTGCACGTGGGCAGGGTGGTGTAGGGGACTACCCATGGGATGATGAAGGGGGCTGCCCATTGGGTAGGGATGCACAGGACTGAGAGGATATCCTGGATGATAAATCGGACTCTGGGGATGCGCATGGGGGGAGAAGACCACACCAGGCGGAAGGGTGAAAGCAGCGGGCGGAGGAAGCGAAATCGGACCCGGGTGCCGATGAGAAGATGACTGAGTGGATTTTTTACCATGGCCCTGAGGCCCTGTTGATGAAGAGGCCGGCGGCTGTTGCTCCCCAGACGACACCGATGACTTCCTCCTTTCTTCTGCTTGTTTGTTTTGAGCTCTGTTAGCACGCCGCATCCCGAGCGCACCGAGTGCCGTCGTAACAGAGTCGATAGTCCCGTTGATTTTGTTCGTAGGGGAGTCTTTGCGTAGTTGAGGCTTTGATACATCCCAAGTCGAGTCAGGTGGAGGCGACGAGTCAGCATTAAAGATTGATTGGACTGACACAGACGCGTAGAG
This sequence comes from Caloboletus inedulis, assembly GCA_038092355.1. Taxonomy (NCBI): domain Eukaryota; kingdom Fungi; phylum Basidiomycota; class Agaricomycetes; order Boletales; family Boletaceae; genus Caloboletus; species Caloboletus inedulis. The sequence goes on from JBBPQD010000145.1 coordinate 2,648, forward strand.
AGACGTCCCTTCCGATGTGCTTCGCGGGGGTATTTTCATGCTGGCGTGACTCGGAGACGCTTGAGCACCTCTACTCTCCGGAGATCCAATCCTTGAAAGGTCGGTCCAACTGTTGGCGACGCTACCGCTATTGAGCGAAGGTGGCGAAGCAGTTTTGGAAGCCGATCCCGCTGACCCTAGGTGTGATCCCGGCTTTGAAGCTGGTAAACTGAGCGACATGGCCACAGGAGCCAAAGATGGATGCTTCGAAGTTCCCATCGCGGACAATGGGATCGGTGATGAAAGTGTTGGCCCATCGTCCTCCAAGGTCGGCGCGCTCAACTGAACAGTGGACCTCTGAGATAATGTGCCCAAGCTGGGAATTTGCGAGCTCGTTGAACTCGTCGGAGGGCGCTGTGAACTACCCGCGCCAAACGGGGGCGTTTCTGAGCCAGCACCGAACAAAAGTCTTTCCGATGCGCTGGCAACAAAGGATGGTTTCTCCGCACTAGCAGCACCGAAGGATGGCCTCGATAAGCTGGTCCGCTGCGACCCAAAACCAAGGTTCGCTCCATCACTGAGTGCATCCCCCCTCGACGACGTGGTACCTAAATTCAACCTACGAGACCCCGATGAGCAGAAACTCGAGGTTTGAGAGGACCCGGCGCTCAGACTTGGTCGGGGAGAGCTAAAACTTGAGCCAAGTGACGTGACAGAGTCGGGACTAAGTTTGATGTCATTCCGGTCCGTGACCAACGTCAAATCCGTGGCACTTCCCAAGGGGTCCATCGCGCCAAAGCTATGTACTGAAGAGCCACTAGACGACACCTTTGCGGATATCGGAAGTGGTGACCCAGTAAGAGAGTGCGGCTGGGATAGGGAGCGGGCGGAAGGGGGAAGAATAGGCTGTGGGATTGAGGCGGCCAAAGAACTTGCGCCCAACGATTGGCCCTGTTGCTGCAGCAAGGCGGGGGATTGTAGATGTGATGGGGATTGAGAGAGCGCCGCGGGTGGTGTCAACGAAGGCGATTTAAACGACGAACTACGTGGTCGTGCGAGGAGAGCATCTAATTGGGCAGACGTTAGACCCTCGACCTCGAGGCGAGAGCGTTGAAGATCGAGATGCAACTGTGACTGAGCAAGTGCATCAAGGTGAGAGTGCGATCTCCCATCATGAGTACTAAGTACTTCAAGTCGCGACAACGGGGATGCCAGCTGGGGAAGCGAATCATATGGGGGGAGAAGGGAGGTTGATACGGCCTGTGGCGAAACACCAACAAGCGAGATGCTCTGGGATGACTGGGTAAACTTGTCGTAGTGGACCTTTAGCGGTCTGCCATTAAATTCATACCTATCGAATGGGAAAGATAATGTGTAAGCGAATGTCAACAATCGGAGCAACAAAAGGCAAAAATAGGACGCAGTACGCCTAATCACATTCCACTCGACGACAAACTAGCGCTCGAGAGGGAAAAATGGCCCCTGATAGGGCTCGAGCGACGAGAATGTGATTCGAATGCGAAACATGACGATGCAGATGCTCTTTTAACTTACCCATCGAACATCCGTCTTGCACGCTCCGCGCCATCCTCGGTTACGAAAGTTACCGTGCCGAAGCCCCGAGATCGGCCGTCAGGGCCAAGAGAAACGTCTGCACGTGTGACAGCGCCCGCAGCACGGAAAAGATCTTTTAGATCCTGCCATTGGATATGGAAGGGTAGCTTAGGGATCGAGTGAGCAATACGGCAAGTGGAATGGGAGGCGGCAAAAGGCGATCGCACAGTATTATTTTCGATGAGGTGAAGAAAGACGTACATTACCGACAAAGAGGGTGCGCATTCCTGTTCCTCCGCTCAATAGTTCACCGTTCCCTGGGAGGGCCATTGCAAGGTTGTCGAGACTGTTCAAGGCGCCTAAGACAGGGAGATTAAGCGCTTGATGTACGAAGGGCACAGAAGGGTTGGGTGGGGCAGGATTAATATTGAAATCTGTATCCAGTGTCGCGCCTAGACGGTCTTGCCGAACTTCGAGGACTCGTGTTTGCCAGCAATAGCCGTTAAACATATCAATAGCGCGACCGGCATCTTCTGCAGTGGAGAGGAGGACGGTGCCATAGCCGCGTGAGCGATTATCGGGGCCGAGCGAGACATCAGCGCGGAGGACGGTTCCGGCACGGCGAAAGAGATCTTTGAGGTCCTGCCAGCGGACACGATACGGGAGCTAAGGAGAAGGGATGAAATGGGACGGACGAGCGCCGTGGAGGCAAGGGAGACATACGTTTCCTACGAAGAGCTGGGTGCGCGTATCGCGGAGGGGTCTGTCGAGGGGTGGGTGCGAAGAGGTGGCCATTTTAATAACTGCTTCGATGTCATCATTTGTCGGGGTTGATCGCGTGGGTTCGGGGGGAGTAGAAGTACGGGATGGAGAGGGCTGTGAGCGGGGAGGGTCAGGATTTGGATGGGGGAGGGAGGGGGGGACGATACGCACGGAAGGGGACATGGGATTGAGGAGAGTGGCCGTTGTGTCGATGACGGTGGAGAGAGAGAGGAAGAGAAGGACGACGAGTTCATGTTACACGGATGCTCCACAGCGACAAAAACAGGGTCCACACCCCGCGCCACCTCTACGTCAGACGTCATTAATCATTCCCCCCTCCCCTTATAGCACCCCTCCGCTGCTCATCCTCATCCCCCATCCCCCATCCCTCAAGGCCTCATGTACAGGGGCACAGGGTAGCCTCCCCAACACCTCTGGCTAGCAACCAATTCCGATTGCCCCAGCTAGCTCGGGGCATCATTCAATCAAACTCGGATACAAACAACGATCACTCCCACCGTCGCATCCTCTCAGAACGCGACGTCATCCGAACGACCTTGCCGGCACAAAGTCACCAATCCTGCATCTCCGCTCCCCTCAAGATAGGCTCGCATATACCCATTAAATGGCGGGCTCCAAGGCCATCAGGGTCTGGGGCATCGAATACTGCGCGGTGTCAGGTCTGAATCCAATTCCGAGTCCAGCGATGATCAATCATCATTGTGTCCCATGAGGCAACAGATGCGGCGGCTGTGGGCTCAGCCCCATCAAAAACTCACATCGACCTGAGAAGATGGTCATACCACCCGCAGTATCTACTGAATTCCGCAGAGACATAGCAGACCAACGCAGACGGTGAAATGGACTTGAAACAGTTCTCACAGAACACTCTATATCTGTTGCGCCCAACATGACAACCCGGTGCGCTAAATTATGAATAGAATTTCAAATCTTTCCAATAAAAAGATTCCTGATCATCTCGCGACCTGTAATGCGCGCGGTATGGTATAGTGTTGGGACATCAAGCGTCGATGACAATGTATCCGCAAAACCGAATGGCAACATGAGCGGGATCCAGCCTATAATTCACACAAGATGGCATCATAACGGCCACGAAAATTGGTAAAAAAACGTACCTCGAGCGTACTCCATTGCAAAGCAGCCTTCGTGCATCTTGTACTGTTTCGCAGTCCCCCGTGGTAGCAAGTGGACGTCTCCCGCTTTGTACCTCTCCATTTCGAGCGCACCTGGCTTGAATGCCCACTGCTCGCCAACGAGAATGTGGAAGTAATCATCCGCGGTATGCAATCCAGTGTGTCCCTCTGTACCAAGGGGCGTACCGAAGATAATAAGATATTCGGTGATGGACGCGTGAATAATGTACATGGCACCCATGGCCCCCCCAGCATTGTTGAACACCCATTCAGAGGAATTGGTGTTTAGCGCGAATTGATTGGACGGTTGGGGAAAGGTTGCAGTGAGGTTGGTGAGAATGTGTTGAATCATGCCTTCAGCATTGTCCGGGGATGCGGCAATGGCGTCTCGTGCAAGTTCATGTAAGAAGGGTGGGTCTAGGACATACCACCGGTCCTGTAGCAAGTGGCCAAAACATTCTAGTGCTGGCACAGTCCAACAAATGACCAACTCACCTTGACTGAATCTAACCAACTACACGTTACACAAAGGACGCCGAAGACCACAGCTCTCAATGCCCATTTTTTGAAACAATTTGCGGGGGACGGGGAAGGTTTCGGAGCTTGGGTCGGGGAAGGTGACTTGTCCATGGAATCTCGTGAAACTGGTTGACCTGGCGTTGAAAGTGAAGCTTGGATGTACCCGCAAGTCAGGTCGGACGTCAAAGCAACAGAAGAAAAGGACCCTTGAACCGTACCATTCATTGTTGGCACGTGACCGGTAATATCTTCCAAATAGTGAGCGGTTTCGTTCTCTTGCGATAAAGGAGATGAATAAGTACTATAAAATACAATACATCCTACGAAAGCAATAATAATCTAACAAAGGAAAACACCTAAACTTCCTGGCTTTCCTTCTTGCCCTTTGATGTTTTGCTGGGCAGTAGTTCAGGGTTGATAAAGGGTACGACACCACCCTGCGAGATCACCACATCGCCAAGGAGTTTGTTCAATCTGGATACACGTCAATAAACCTGATTCGAGAACGTAGAAGCGCGCTAGACTCACTCTTCGTCATTCCGAATTGCTAGTTGCAAGTGTCGAGGCACAATACGTTGTTTCTTGTTGTCGCGTGCAGCATTGCCAGCTAGCTCAAGGATTTCAGCGGCGAGGTATTCGAGGACAGCAGCGAGGTACACTTTGGACCGGGTGAGTTGGGATTCCAGACCAGAGTATTGCGTTCCAAGACTCACCAGGTGCGCCGTTCCCTATGCGCTGAGCGTAGTTACCCTTCTTCAATAGACGGTGTACACGACCAACAGGGAACTGGAGACCCGCCTTGGCGGAACGCGACTGGGACTTGGTGGGTTCACCGGAAGCCTTGCCGCCAGACTTTGCTTTGCCGCCCTTTCCAGACATTGTGGTTCACAGAAGATTTCAAGGTCGAGTAGAGGATGCTGCGACGAGCGGACGAATATGGGGGGGCATCGAAATATGTACTGTCTCCTTTATACCCACGCGGGTGAGTGGACGAAATAAGGTTTACAGATCAACAAAGGCGCGACGCGTCTGTGGTGAGTGCCAAACACGACCACACGCGTCTCAGGAGGTATATAGCCCAGCCTAACACTCCCCACCACACCCTATATATCGCCAGTTATTGACGCGTTTTCTGACTTTCCCGTCCATCAACATCTTCACCATGGTCGCCGCCCCTCCTTCCACTGCCTCCAAAGCCCCAGCCAAAGCACCCGCATCAGACAAGGCCGCTAAAAAAGTCGCCAGGATAACAGGTGGAACTCCAGCAGAGGGCGAAAAGAAAAAGAGGCGCAAGGTTCGCAAGGAGACTTATTCTTCATACATCTACAAGGGTGCGTGCCTTATCTCGAGTATTTGCATCTCCTCATCTCCGCGATAGTGTTGAGGCAGGTCCACCCCGATACTGGTATCTCGAACAAGGCCATGGCCATTCTCAATTCATTTGTCAACGATATTTTCGAACGCATAGCTACTGAGGCATCCAGTTAGTCTAGCTTCCATCTAGGCTGGTGTATTGAGCTCACCTGCACTAGAACTTGCTTCATACTCTAAAAAATCCACCATTGCATCGCGGGAGATCCAAACGGCAGTACGCCTAATTCTTCCTGGTGAACTTGCGAAACACGCTATCTCTGAGGGTACGAAGAGCGTCACCAAGGCAAGTCTATTTTGTGTTTCAGACCACTTTCCTCCTGACCATGTTCCAGTTTTCAACATCTGCTGCCAAATAGATGGAGGGCTCTTTGATTGTGTATTTACTGTGGATCCTACGCACTGTTGTATTTTAGTTGTAATACTGGCGTACTCGTTTTATTAATTCATCTTCCCCAACTGTGTCAATGGTCTCCAGAGAAACATTCCCACTCCATTTCTCACTCGACTTCTCCGCGACTTCCAGGACGACATCACAGAACGAATCCCATCTGGTCTCGCGGACCAGTCGTCTGAATCCTAGAACTGGAACAAGGACTGCACCCCATCCCTCGACGTTTCTCTTCCGCCAAAGTTTCATCCCTATCCGCACGAGCGCCGGCCTTATACGTCGCAGAGGGGCATCTTTCGTAGAAAAATCGACCGAACAACAGCGTTTGGCTGAATGATACCCTCCAGAGAAGGTCTCGCTTCGCGCGCCGACCTCGGTCTTCCCAGCAGACACCGAAATGACGACGGAGCGCGACCTATGTCTTCCAATTCCCTTGATCTCCACACAATCACCCAAGCCATCGAGAGGCTGTATGTTGTTGCACCCCGACCAACAAATCAGCGCGCAGAATTCCAGAGAGAGAAGATTGTACAATGGAGAGGCAAAAGAGGGAAAATCCAGACCAGAGCGCGGTCGTTCATCCGCACTGCACGCGGCGCGAAAAGGGCGCGCAGCTGATATTAAAGAACAGGTAGGCTGTTCTCTGTTAGTGATCGGTGATTATCTGAGAGATGCAGGAAATATGTAGAACATTTCGTTCACAGCGCGCATGCTGGGAGATTGCACGCCCAGGATGCGGTGCCATCGCCCAGCCGTTCCCACTCATCCCCTTCAAGTGCCGGCGGTGCAGGACAGGACACAGATGATGTTCAGAGTTTGGAGGTACGGGCAGAGGGCAGAGGTTCTCGGGACGGAACACAAGCGTCTTAGCCCGCTGCACCGAAATCTAGCTCAACGCCCGAAACGCCAACAGAGAGATTGTGGAACAGGAGCGTTTCTGCTCCCCATCATGCATCGCCTTCGAGTTCAGCACCTAGCGGGGCACCTTGGGTGGAGGTCCTTCCTACAACTTCCAGCGATACATATGGAGATCACCTGTTCATCAGGCCTACTGATATACCCTCTCCACCACTCGCGCTTCCAGTGCCAGTAAGTTCCGGGTATCGAGGGGGGTCAAAGGCGGTTGTTATTAAAGTGGCGTTCCGCTAAAGGAAAGCGAGGGCGTGGCCCCCTTTCCAGCGTCTGAAATCGCCTCGTTCTCCCCGTTGTCACACACGTGTTCCTCATGTTCCCTTCCTCTGGTCCCCGCGTTCCCGACGCCCTGCCCTCGGAGCGCTGGGAGGAGGTAATCGATGCATGGATATGTCGACACGCGACGAGGCTTTAGTGGGAGGGAGTCATGTGCTGTTCGATGCAGGGGCGGTTGCGTGTGGAAACATCAAGTGTGGAGGGTTCGAGAGGTGAGGTGAGTGCTTATTCGATCGTGGTTTGATGTCTTCCTCGGCATATCTCGAGCACTTACCACGGACGCTCAAGAAGACCATCGTCGTGCTTCCACCGACGTACGCGTTGCGCTCCTCGAAGCCCTGGCTGGTTTCGAGGTGATGAGACGCGGATCAGGTTGATACAACACGTCCAAGAGTAGCATCGCTTCTCTTAAACAACCCTCTTTAGCAAGGATAGTGTGTTGGGGGCTGCACAAGAGGGCATATCTTATATCGTTCACATTGCCAATTATTCTCGACCTTTTTAGATCCCATTTTGCTAACAAGCCATGTTTTTAGCGCGATGGAAACACTCGTCTGGCGCATTGTATATGCGTTGCTATCTCTTTGGGCAGGCATCATGACCGGAGACAGGAGGATCGCTCGGTTTCACGGAGGTATCGACTGTCCAAGTCCGCTATTCGGCCAATCAGTGCGACGTCCCAGTGAGTGGTTTTGTGCCAGGGAAGACGATCTCATTTGAACTTGTGATTAGAGTCCCCAAGATTCCGATGAATGCATTCGTGCTGTCGGATGAAGGGGACGAAAGACCGAGCCTATTGGTGCGCTCGTAGATACCGGGAACTCATCAGGCGCAACATAAAATTTAGCTGTTCAAACCCCGGATACGGATACCGTGTATACATCCAGCGTCACCCCTACTTCCCAAGAGCAGGTACGATCGATGCCTCCAAGGTATTGCACAAGATCCTCTGCCCGACGTCTGCCACGTCTGACTTGAAGAAGTGAGTTGGAATGGTGTCGTCACCACATCGCCGACCTGCGATGCTGATGCGAGTGACGCGGAATTCTCAATAAATATTCTGGGTTTCCTCAGGCAGAGTACCTCCTCTACCCTATGGACGCATGGCGAAAGCTGGCTGTGCTGTTGAAGGAGAGTACCCCATCACCCTAAGAGCATGCGAACGATGACGTGAAGCGAGGGATTGCCGGGTATGCATTGACAATTGTTCCTGGATCAGATGTTCTGCATCATGACCTCTCTTTCATTTTAATCAATTCTGCGTATTACAAGCTGGTCGAGGGACGAGTGAGAACAGGGCTGAGGCGATGAAATCCCAATCACAGCAGAGCTGAGTGGATACTGCAAATTCAAGGGTCCTTAGAGGATGGTTCGACGACATCGTCGGGTGAGAGTTCTCTCCTTGTACACAAACTGTGCGCGGCAGTGTGTGTGACGAACCACCTCGGCCCATGGTTACAGGTTAAGCGTAGGATAGTGAGAGTTCTCTCCTTGTACACGAATTGTACGTGGCAGTGTGACTGACGAACCATCTCAAGTCCAGGTTCACAGGAGCACGAAACGGGTTCGTTGTTCGTTTAAGTTTCTTTGTCTGCGTTGTTGTTTACCCTGCTTCACAGCTACGTCCAAAGGCTCCACATAAAAGCGAGCGTGTAACTGCGCGTCTCCATACATTCCCTCCGCTCATTCTGTTTGGCTCACAGTGGCTCACTCATCAGCAAGAATGGGTCATGTCCAAGTTAGCAGCATGGATCTAGGTGATTCAATGCAAGGTATGTGGATACCAGATATGATTGAGCTTTAGACATTTACCACGACACAAAAACTAAGGCATAGCCAGGAATACCTAACTGGCACAATGGTAAAGGATCATGAATATGTTGTAGGTCCCAACACAATCACATTCAAATGCTGGGTAGCCTGTTCGAATATTACAATTTTTTTTCTCGATGAAAATGACACTGAATATGAGTGATTCCGAGGACCGGAAGATGCACAAGAGGTTGAGTATGTCACATATGTGTCACGCTGACTAATACCGTACCGTGGTCCCGCCGAGAGTTCGTCGAGAGCCAAGCCCCGCTTCGGGTGGGCATGGCGCATCAAATTTCAGACTCGAATCTAACCGGCGGCACGAGCGGTCCAATGCTGAAACTCGGCGATGCGGGCCGAAGAGGAGATTAAAACTTGCCAGGTACTGTGAGCTCTCTTCGCCTACACCTCAAGAATCAATCCTATAGCCTCACTCGGTTTTTTTCCTTCTTCTCTTTTGTACGTGGCACGGAGAATCCCTGTAAACTTACACATGACCTCTAAGTTTCATCTGTTCAATTCATCAACGTGATCCCTCGGATCTGGGGTCTGATGCCCGGTCATTTTGGGATACTTTATCGAGGTACAAACACAACATCTTATAAACTATCATTGATTCTTTGTCCTTTATCTGGGTACATGAATCTTGCGTAAAATTTCTAGTCTGTAGAACGATGGGACCGTGGAGTTCTGAAAGGCGAGCACGATGAATGACAATATCTCGCTATCAGTAACAGAACTGAAACATCTCGGCCGGGAATACCCGCCGCGCAATGATGGGAAGGTTCAAAAAAAATTTCCTAGCAGTGTATTGTTTACTAATTCGACAACCTTCTTGTTGTTCTCCGAACAGATGCATCGAATCTGATGACGCGTACGCGGCGAAGTGCCGATGTTCTGGGCACATTGTGACTTATCTAGACCGTATGCAATACATCCAGGCGAGTTGAAATCAACAACGGGAGTCGGCGGACCACCTGAGTTGAGTCGCTGACGTACCAGGAACCGTGACAAAGTCGAGACTCGATCAGGGTGCGAGGTTTCTGGAACTCCGAATACCAGAAGGACGTCTCCCTATATGACCGTCTCTTAAGCCCGTGCTGGGGTGCCAGCGATTACCGAACTTCGCCACTACGACGTGCACGTTGCCAGACCGACGGACAACAAAACGACCTTCTGCCTCGTAGCGCTTAGATAGACAGATAACAAGGGGATACGGGTTCCTAGTAGTCCCGCCCAAGCTGATCTGCGCCCACGGTGTTTGCCCGATCACTAAGTCGCCAAACCCTCTCGATCGATTGGACCACGCTCTTTTCATCACGATGACGGTACGTATTGACACCAGGTGCTGTCACAGTGACGAAGCCCTTCTTATCCCGACTGACGTACGGTCCAAAACTCGAAGTAGCTGATACATGACAACGCTCACTCTGAACCCCAACTAGCCTTGTGGCGGTGGCGGCACAACAGACTCCTACACCACAACTCATACAGGGTCCGCCGAGATTGGTCCGCGAAAATAGGTACATCGAGCCCGAAATTCTGTTGTCACTGAGGGCAGACAAAGATAACCACTTTGGTGAACTCCCCGTTGACAGCTGTCCCCGTGAGTCTCCCAGTTTTTCAATTCAGAAGCCGTCGGAGTTCCGAAGGTCGCACCAGGTTGTACCCTCGGTAGGTTTAGAACCCCAAATTGTCCTTGCAGTTGAATACATGCCGTCCCTAATCTTCGCGGGAGAAGACAATGCTTAGACCTGGGTAAGATCCATTCACACGTCGGAACGTGTTGGGAGCCATTTCCGCGCAATTGATTCACAGGTACGACAGCTTTAGCTAAACGTACTTTCCTCCCTTAGGGGTCACTACATGTTACCACACGTGTCCTGCTCTCTCGCCGAGCGTGATGTCTACAAGCTATACTTGTAATCAATGACCTCACACGAGTGAGCTATGCCCCTTCAGATCACACGCTGCAATAATGCTGAGGGCAGCGCATTATCAATGATTGCAAAACTGTACGCAAATTGTTGCTCGAACGCCAGGTCAAGCCAATATAAAGATGTGCTGCTGTAACGTAAGAGATGCTAGAGAAACGTTCGAGTGCAAGATCTAGCTCTGGGTATAATCGTATCATCATGAGTTGATCATGACCTTGATGACAATGTTTCCGTCCTCGTCTTTTCCACGAGCTAATAGCTGGAAAGCGCGTGCTGTGTCCTCCAAGTTCAGGCGGTGCGTTACCAGCTTGTCGATACCCCGTAGCTCTCCAGAAGCAAGGAGAGAAAGCGCATCTGTGTAAGTGTTGGCATAACGGAAGGACCCCTGGATGTCGACTTCACGCAACGCAGCCGCTGACAGGGGCAACATAACATTTCGGGAGCCCATCCCGACGAGCATGACTTTGCCACCAGTAATGGCAGCCTGTTTAACATCCCGAGTGAGCGTCCAACCCCATCCCAGTCAAAGACTATCATGCTTACATATATTGACATCTGAATACACGGTTCAGCGCCAGTGCACTCGAACACGATGTCAAAGCCGTCGGGGACTTGAAAGGTCGCCAACGCTTCTGACACGTTTTCTCTTGCGGTTCGTAGTTGCTCCTCATACGTTTTGGACTTGTGGGCAAGGGACAAGCAATGGGTTTGGGAGGCGAAGCCGTTGGCCTTGGCAAAATCTAACCGTTGCTGGTTGATGTCGATAGCCATGACCCGGGAAGCGCCGTATGATTTTGCGAGGGCACATGCGAGGACGCCGATAGTTCCAACACCGAAGACAAGGATGCGCTGTCCTTTACGAAGACCTGCACGTCTACTAGCGTGTATCAGGACGGAAAGAGGCTCTGCTAATGCAGCCTCCTCGAAACTACAGCTATCAGGTAGACTGACGAAGGGTTGGACGGGGCTGAACGATGCACATATGCCAACCACTCACGGATGAAGGACATGTGCGGGGTGGTTCATGCGATCTTGTAGCGTCCCGTCGAGATGAGGGAATGTCTTGGCACTGCTGGCAAAGCGCATGCCTTTGCAGAGGTTATAGCGTCCAGACTCGCAATAATTGCAGTGTTGACACATGACGCCTGCCTCGATTGCAACGCGTTGACCTGGCACTAGACTTTTTACTCCAGGACCAACCGAGACGATCACACCTGCGGACTCATGGCCAAGGACGAGGGGGGCTTGGATGGCAAAGTCGCCATTCCGTCCTTCAAGGTAGTAGTGAACTGAGGAGACGTGTAATTAGCAAGCAAGTTTGCATTGGAACGAACAGCACGCACGGTCGCTTCCACAAAGACCCGTTGCCCTTACAGCAACCTGGGCATGGTTATACTGCGGCGGCCAGATAGGACGCTCCTCGAGACGAAGGTCCTTGGGGCCAAATAGGACAGCAGCACGCTGAGTGTGGACTTGTGCAGGGGACATTGAAAAAAAGAAGGGGGGATGAAATGGTGAATTAGCACCATTCAGATAGTCTTATAGGGTTTGAAGAAGTAGCGATCTCGTGAGGAGACTCCGGTACGAAAGATGTCCGCTCAAACGGGGCATCTCTTAGATTTGGCCGGCCCGTAATCCGAACCGCACCAACGTATGATGACATAAACCTGTCACAATTTGTGACACCCCATCATGCTTCCGTCAGACGCAAACTCCCGATTCTATTCCTCAATTTTATTATACCCCGATTTGGATACGCACCTTTTGGCGGACTCTGCCGAGTTCAGATTCGCGATATTTCCTGCATTTTTTGTTGTTGTTGTTATTTTCGTTATAAAATGGAGGTTCAAGAAATATTCTCAACCGGAACATCGGCCCTTCTGCCGGTCAGCGGGGTAGATCAGACTGACTCCAGTTGTGCAGGGAAGCAATCCCGTCCCAGTGAATTTAAGCACGCCTTCTGGGTGCGACATCCACGCTACCTCATGGACCCCACACCAGCCGTTCCGTCGTCCAAGCTGTTCGACCTGTCCGGCCAGAATGTTCTCATCACCGGTGCTACTAGGGGTAACGTACTTATTGCTCACTTGACGCTGCGTAATTGACTGTGACCTGTTTCTTCGTCTCCATTTATGCAATGCGATACGTTCCCTGAATTTACGATGCGGCCCTCAATTTTATTAATCAAGGCATAGGTGCTGCTTGTGCCATAGCATTAGCCCAAGCAGGTGCTTCTATTTGCCTTGTCCAGAGAGAACCCCCTTTGGGCAGTGAACCGAACATGGCCACCGCAGTTGCCATACGCGCTCTCGGAGGGAACGCGCAGATCGTCTATTGCGACTTAGCCGACTTGAACGCGGTCCGAGAAATCTTCCCAAAGGCCCTCGAGGTCATGGGTGGACATATACATGTCCTCATCAACTGCGCCGGCATACAGCGAAGATCACCAAGCGTCAGTTTCTCAGAGAAAGACTGGGACGATGTGTGTTATCTCTCTACATTGGTTCCGTATTTAATATCGCTTTCCCGCCTCTCATTTGATCCATCTATCAAATCCTGTTTGACTCATTGGCTTCATAGGTTCTGAATGTCAACCTTAAATCAGTCTGGTTGCTTTCACAGGCAGCTGGTCGCCACATGGTCCCTCTGCGAAGAGGAAAGATAATTAATTTTTGTTCCCTCATGACCTTTCAAGGCGGTCTCACAGTCCCTGCGTACGCCTCTGCAAAAGGAGCACTCGGGCAGCTGACCAAAGCTCTCAGCAATGAATGGAGCCAACACAACGTCCAGGTTAATGGTATATGCCCAGGCTACATTACCACAGACATGTGAGCTATCTTTAATATCTCGATTTTTAGAACAAACATGGGTGGGTATCATCCCGTGACACGTTGTTTCCGCCGATTCACAGATTGGCGGAATTGGGGCTCTTGATGTCAAACAACCAGAAAACTTTCTTATCTTTTGGACACGGGGCAACTTGATTACCATTCTGCTAAATGGTTTCCCTTCCTAGGAACGAGCGGCTCTTGGCGGATGAAACGCGGTTCAGACAGATCTCGGAGCGAATTCCGGCCGGAAGGTGGGGAGACCCCAAAGATTTTGCGGGTCCCGTCGTTTTCCTCGCGAGTAGCGCAAGTCAATACGTCTGTGGAGAGCTCTTGCTTGTGGACGGTGTGAGTTACTCTATTCACTCTATTCTCGGCGATAAATTATAGTTAAATCGTTAGGGATGGATGGGTCGATGATCTGATGTACTGAAATCACAACTGTGTGCTCCGCGCAAAGAATGGCTTTTAACCTGTCATAGTAGTTGATGAACATGACTCAGATAACACTCTTGACGCGCGTGTTTTTATCTTTCCACACTAGCTTGGATCCGTGAAGGTGGTCAGATGGCCAACAAATCGAATTGTCCAAATGGAATAACTCTTATACCCATAATGGTCTAGTCAGGGTGGATGGACCTACAATGTATCAATGACGTTTTGGCTCAAACCCTCAATTAATTATCGACCTTTAGCAGTTAGGGTCGAGTGTTGGCTGCGCTGACCAAGAAGAGCCACCTCTAGTCTGGTTTTGAGCGCTTACCGGGCTTCTCGGCGGGTTCCGAGCTTTTCAGTACGGGCCCCAGATTCCGGGTGGGAGAACCATAACCATATTGACGAGTACGCATGGACCACCTGAAATCGATAGTGATGCTGACCATCGAGCGCACAGATCGATTGAATCAGCCAAGGTGACCAACAGCGCGGCCGGTCGAGAAGCTACCCAGTCAGCTCGACCGCTTCAAATAACGCATAGAACCCTCTCGGGTTCCCCGTAATGGACTGTGGCCCTCTCTCAGCACGTGTATGTGTTGACACAATATTAGTTGCTTCTTGGATGTCCTGCTATACTTACCTGGTGGGGGATCGGATCGATTTTGATCGGGCAGTGTTAGACGGTTCCGGAGTCCTTGAGGGTCTACGTCAGGAGTTACGAGCGAAGCTCGCTACCGCTCGGATGGATGAAGCCAGAACACAGAACATCCACGTCGCCGGCATGACGAGAGCGCGGTGTTGCGCTAAGATAAACTAAACATTCAACCAAGAGACCTTCCAATTGTTAGTTGAAGGAAGCTTCCGAACCATGAGATTGAAGGATAACAACGAGTTGCCGAGGGCTTCTAAGAAGTAGTAGCAGGGAACGAGATGACTGAACTTTGAAGTAATATCGAGTTGGTTGTGACCTGAAAAGTACGTAGCGGTGTGTCTATGTTTGCCTGAATTGAACTCAGCAGTATACATCATGTGATCTTAGTACCCTGCCAGTCGGTTACACGATGCTAGCCGAGCGTCATTCTATGGCACGCATCAACGAGATAAATGGAATATGCCGGACACGACACAGTCACAACAGGTCACTTGTTGTTCACCAGAGCAACCCTAATTTCGGTGTGGGGGGAGACAGGTTTTACGTCGTCCGAATGGGGATTACTTAACGAGTGCCCTATCGGTTGGCGCTGTTCCGGGGTGGGTGGAAGGTGAGAAGACCTCGGTGTATTTACTGACGGAAAGAAGACACGGCAACAAAAACTGCGAGTCGTCGTGAGTCCGTCATATATTTCGTGACCTGGTGCGGGGCCCGGCTTTCTCTGCGATGCGAGTGACGGGCCGATGGGAATCAAATGTTCAGAGGACCGCATGAAATGCGACTTCGAAGGCGGCATACCGTGTTCGGCTCAAAAGCACGATATGGTAACGTATTGGAGAGAACATTCTCGGCTAACTCTGCGGCGATGTGACCATACCAAGTAAACCTCTAGTGTCTGGATATCGCCCGACGTGGTGTTCTGTGGCGAAACCTAGTTCGTTTTATTATCTTTGCATAGATAGTTTGGCGTCGTGCGTTCTAATCGGCAGAACCGTCGTTGGTAAGTACACAGGTTATCCTAGACATAATTTGTGAAATAGGTTTTCGCTCAAATGAATTTGATCCATCAGACTCACCATTAATGCCACTGGGGTTGCGGAAATCAAGATTCTGTGAGAGCCACGTGTTTGTGGCGACGCCCCCATCA
>JBBPQD010000146.1:0-18354 GCA_038092355.1 Caloboletus inedulis
CGATGCCGTCTACTGCGCCTGCCTCGGAGGGCATCAGCCCGCTGGGTCGGTATCGATGTCCGGACTGCAGCCATGATTTCTGTATGGAATGCGACGTGTTTGTGCACGACGCGGTACATTGCTGTCCAGGGTGTGGCAAGTAGTACATGGGTTAATTGTACCAAAACGGACGCAACTATATTCATCATGAGACCAACTGCGCATGGTGGGCCCAGAATGACTGCTCGGACCAATGCGTCTGCAAGTGCTAGAAGGGATCAGTATCGATTCCCTTTGGCTACACCCAGTTCGATGACGATCTCCCTACTGACTGTCCAGCTGGTAGTTCTATCCCCTCCTTTCGGTTGGCAGTCCATGTCAACTGAACCATGACGGTGCGCGCTCCAATTCACGTCGGTTCGCGTGTCCGCCCCACTGGTGAGCTCAGCCGATACTTTCTGTCACGGCGTCAACGTGGATGGTCCTCAATAACGTCTGCATAGCCGTCCTTGTGATCTTCCATTCAAAATGTAATGTATTTTCTCATCTCGTTAATGAGGTGGGGCTAATACCAGCGTGTCTGCCCCACTGGCCACCCGTCCAGACCAGTGCGAGCCTCCCGCCAAACTGGCGTGAGATCAGTCGATACTTTCCGTCACGGCGTCAATGCGGATGGTTCTCAATAACGTCTGCATGGCCGTTCCCGTGATCTTCCATTCAAAATGTACTTTCTCATCTCGTCAATGAGGTGGGCTAATGTTACCGTCGGTGGAGCCTGCGAAGGTAGAGAACACGGCCTATGTGGTCTATGCTGGTCTCAGCAAGTTCATCGGATTGTGTCACAATGATAATCTCGATCTTCCAGGTGTTTGGGTTAATGATCATCGGGAGACAGGGGAAACTGCCATACCGGATTGTACACTGAGTCGCAGTAATTAGTCTGCATGCAGAGTAAACCTTTGGGCGAATAATGGAGTGCGGACAAAGAGTGCGTTCTTGGTTCTGCATGTGGCCCACAGAGTTGTTCAATGAAACTGACTTGCCAGATGCACGTCGTTTTATTGCAATGATGGTGGTGTCTGCGTCCAACGTTCCGACGTTCCGAACGGATTTGGTTTTTTTTTTTTGGAATCTGCGTCTTGGCGGACATCAAGCATCTTTGGAGGTACGTCCGACCATTCCGAAACGCAGGTGACGGGGATCATGCGACTCAACAGGGATGTTTGGCACGCTGCTTGCACCTGTCCTGGATCCATCGGCGTCAACACGAAAAACGTCTCCAGTACTGACACGTCCATGTCTATCTCCGCTCACCCCACATATACAACACGATCGCCGCCATCGCGGCACGCTCTCCGGCAGAATATCCACCAGATGTAGGGATGATCGGCATGGTCTCTCGCTAGGGGGATCGGCGTGCAGAGTACGATGCAGGAAAGACATCGGACTAGTATGGAAGAATCAGGTTGGTGAGCATTATACTTACCGATCAGATTCATCCTGTGCATCCCATTGTGTCTCCCTTGCAATGTCTCGGAATTCCACTTTTCCCCAGCGTGCTGGTTGACGGTGAACAAGTCGTTTATCGCCACTCCGGCTCCGAGGATTCGTCGTGCCAGATGCTGCAAGATGCGACGGGCAAGTCGTCGAGGTTGCGCCATTTGTACATCACTGAATACGGATATGTGCTCGACAAACCCGGGGGATTGCGATTATAACCTAGATGTGCCCGGAGGAAACAGATTCTACTTGGTCTCGCATGGACGATCGCTACTTCTTTTCTCACCGCGAACGCTGATTGTAATATGTATAAGGAACCTGGCCTGTCGATATAGTTTAACGATATTATTCGGATACGCACAGGACAAGTACTTATTGAAGAGTTGTGGAGCAACTAGTGTGGACTCGGAAGTCGCGGTTGTAAAGGAAGGCCATCTCGGTTCACGAGCGCCTAACTGGGTTCTGGGGAGCCGAATCCCGAGCCTCATTCGGTTCTTACTAGCACTCTTCAACGCGCAGCCCCGCAGCGGGACAACGACAACGACGATGACAGCGAGGAGAATGTCCGCATCGCTCTCACCGCGCCCCGCAGCCGCAATATTGCCCTCGCTCCCACCCTCCCCGTCATTGCTGGAAGAAGTTTTCAGTCACCCACGTCCTTGGAGCGTCCTTCACGACGAATTCGACTCGCAGGGTTCACGACGACCCTCGTCCGGGTCTCCGGGCAGTCATACAAAGGGAAAGAGAAAGCAGATATTAGAGGTCGAGGGTGAAGAAGAAGACGACGGGGATGCCCAACACGGCGCATACCCTCCTATGACCGACGAAACTGCCGAAACGCGAAGAGTCGAAGAGGTACGTGCGCGGCCGCCTATCCCATCTACACCATTCCCCTCGTAGGCTCGTACACGCCCCACTCCTAATCTCTCCTTTACGTTTTCAACGTCATTCACATTGGACATCCGCTTTGCCGTCTGTCCATATTCTACCCAGTGCAACTGACGATCTTTTTTTTTTTTTCTTTTTTGGTGACAAACAGACCCTCAAACGTTGGGAACTTGCCGAACGACAGCGCCGGAAATCAGTCCGAGAGTCCACCGCGCAGCACACTTCCAGTTCTTCCCTCCTCTCGAACGTCACCCGTACCGCCAGCCTTGTTCTCTCGGGCCGGACTCCCTCTATCGGGGCCTCCGTAGGCCCACGCGGCACCCGCACATTCAAATCACACGGGTCCGTCGACGTCGCCCGGGAAGGGTACGCTGTCCCCCTCGATGACATCGACCGTACCTGGTCGTCTGGGGACGTCGTAGTGCACTCACCCAGTCCCTCAACATTCGACCGCAGCTCGAGCTTGGACGTGCGCACGGGCACGGCGTCAGGCTCGGGTGCGTCGGAAAACCCATTCGTACACCCCTCCGAGCGCACGCGCCCACTCACGCCCACACTCACCCCTCTAACGCCGACGCCAACACTAACGCTACCGTCTTCCACACCGCCTTCACCTTCCCCATTTGCAGACGCACACGCGCAACAGGCCTCCCTGCAAGCAAACCCGACGACACGCCTCAGTGGCGAGAGCAACACCCACGCCCGCAAGCGGTCCTCAAGGAGTGGGGTACCTTTTGTTCCACCACCCCGGCCACTCGATCTTCCTCCCCCACCGGACGACATACCACATATGACGCCCCTCCAACCGACATCACAGCCCGTCCTTCGGCCGTCGCCGCGCGAAGACCCAGAAGAGGGAGAGGAGGTCCGGTGGTGGCATGACTGGTTGTGTGGATGCGGCGAGGGACCCGATCGGGGAGGCGACAATCAGGTACGCTGGATTTGCTACAACGTCACCTTGGAACGCCGTCTCCTGACGCACGCACGCACGTTTCCGTCGCACTACAGGCTGGTCGTACGAATCCGTTCGAATGATTTGGTCGCGAATAGGACACACGTCACTCACTTTCATTTTCTCCATATACCATCCATCCTCTTACGCGTACAATCGCTACATATGGACCGTGCATTATTTATAAAGTAGACGTTGTCGTACGTTTCCTGGGCCAATCCTTCGTTCGATCTTCCCCGCCTTACATAACCTGCTCATTGTTTATTCCCTTTTGCTTGCTCGGCACATCACAGCGGACGTTGTAATATGAGGAGATAACATACTGTAAATTCCAGAGTGACAAAAAACATATATATGCATTGTGAAACAAGTCAAGGTCAAAGGATGTGTGAATAAACAAAGTGCATTGTGAGTCGTCAACGAAAGAACGGCCATGGCCGCCCAGCATCATTAATCATGATGTCTCGTGGTCACGTTGTGATCATGAAGTCCGAGTACGATGCGGTCATATATAGATGTTATTCGACAGAAGGGAATCGTGCCAGCTTGGGCTGTATAGTCGTTCTATCTGGTTCGGTGCTGTCAGGATTCTCGTCTTCAACGGCCTAAGAAAAAAAAAGACACGATGGAAGTTCTTCAGCGGATCACCAGCGGGGATAACAAAACAGGAAAACGGACTTTTGTAGGTTCAGTGGCTTCGTTACTGTCCCCACTGCCAGGGATACGATCCCTGGTGCTGGCCACCTCCTCCTCGTCCACCGCGACAACGGGGACCTCAACCTCCGGTGGTGAAGACGAACCGTTGGCCGTCTGGTCTGGTCGGGCTTCAGTCTTGGGGTCGGCTTCTCCGCTGGTTGCCATCCCACGTTCGACATCAAAATTGGCGTCTGTAACAGTAGGAGCACTTGTCCTGTTTTCTGGACGGCGGGCGTAATATACCCAGTCGGGAGTAGTTCCCCAAGTCCTTGTACGGGTCCACGTTATGGTAAGGGTGGCTGTGCGAGACTGGACCTCTCTTCCCAAGTTGAAGAACGGGATGGAGAGCCCATCTGTGATGGAGTATGACGCCCCGACTGCCGCACGGAAGGCAGAAAGAATACGTACGAACGATGATAGACCCAAGTACTACGAATGATACAATGGGCTGGATCGTTGCAGCAAGCAATTGCGCCTGGTTCGCTGGCGGATTCGCGGGTGTTGGCAAGCTTGTGAGAGCCAAGGCAGAAACGAAAAGCGCGCTGACCCCCATCTATACATGAAGGAACATAGTATCATTGTTGTACCTGAGAACAAAGGGGAGATACACACAGGGCCTATATGGGAGGAACGTGAGTACTGAATCAAGGTACATCGTATTGCGTTGGCATACCAAAATGTCCAGCAAATAGTGCTTCCTTCCAAGACGTGATCTCGGGTATCCACCTGTAAAGCAGAAGTAGAGAGGGAATGCGTCGAAGGACAAGGAGTGCAATCATTAATACGACCAATCGCCATGGAGTAATCCCCAGTTCTGGCGAATTGTACGATTCAAAAGGGAGCCAGGCACCAATATAAATGAAGCAGCCACAATTTAAAACATAGTCAATTACGGAGGAGAATGAATCATCTGCCGTCTGGACATTGAAGTGGCCATCCCATGAGATTGCACAACCTATCGAGGGGTGAGACATGACATGTCACAGAACTGCAAAAGACCTCTGACCTGCTGCAAAGGATGCCAAAAGATCATCGACACCAATGGAACTAGCCACACCGATCGTGAATATAGCAAGGGCCAAGTACTGGGCGATGAACGACTCGCGATCGATGAAGCCCTTGCGATGACTAAGTTTCATTAATTTAGAGAATAGTAACCCTGTAAAAAAAGTAAGCCAAAACACCCCCGAGTAGTGAATCATAACTAACCGAGAACAGCGCCAAGAGTGGTGCCCAGGATAACCTGATCTGCATCACGCAACTAGGTCAGACGGTGGGTGAACTTTCAACATGAAGCAACCCACACAACCAGCCAACAAGAAACCATTTCCCAACGGCCACGCGGACCGAAGTCTCGAGAATCAGGTAGATTGTAATGCTGAGAAAGGGGTAAGCCAGACCATCGTTTGACGCAGATTCGGCCGAAAGAATCCGACGAATGTCCACAGGAACGTGCTTAGTAGCAAACCTCCCGCCTGAACGAAAGATCGGGTAAACGGTGGAATGAGGTATGGGGAACAGGAAGACGAACGGGTGATGGCAGCACAAGTAACTGGATCAGTCGGAGTGAGGCAAGCGGCAATGCAAAGGGCTGAGACTTCATCCAAAGCAGGGAAGAGCGCATGCAAGAGCGCTATATGACAACAAAATATGTCAACAGAGCTAAAAAGAAAAATGAGGTTACGAGACGTACCAGAAACGACGACCCAGCCGAAAGCCATTGCAGGGACAATCATAATGAGGAGACTTTTAGCATGATCCTTCATGTAAGCACATGGTAGTTCTACGCCCACGGCGAATAAACCAGTGGCAAGAACCACGCGCATGATCTCGAGAGTGATTTCGTTCTCGTTGGCGCCGCCCCAGGATCGAGGATCAAATACGTTAGCTACATAAGGGCCAATAATTACGCCGAATCCGGTGCCAAGGACGACTTCGTTGATGTACAGCTAAGGGTGGTTTGACTGAATAGATAAGACTGGGGAGATGGGAGGAACAAACCATTTCCTTTACTAGGAGGGACGCCATAGAAAACTGAATAATGCACGATGAGCTTTGGGATCGAGGGCCAATGTGTTGGGCTCGCGGCACTGATGGATGGGAGAGAATCGCAGGTAGAAAGACGTACCAAGACAACGAAGCCGCCGAGACACACGTACGCCAAACTTGGCGCGGACACCTGTGATCGTGAGCGAGTCTGTCTGTCGTTTTAGAGGAGAAATGGAGAACGAACATGCAACACATCTATGGTCATGGTAGGTGTCGAAGAGCAAAACGGGTTTGACTAGCGGAGGCAGCGGGTTTTTGAAGGGCATCCACAGCGATAGCCTCTAACACCCCCAAATTAGGGTTAATCGCGACTCGCCGAACGTAATATGTCAATAAAACCTGCCAACTGTCTGCCAATAGTGAAATCACGTGATGACCACTCTTAGTCACCGTGGTATTGACCACCTGATTCTCCACCACGAGCTGGCAGGATGTTGCTCCCCGCTGCAGTCGTCTTATTCGCATTCCTGGGTGCATTTTACATCCATCTGAGACCCGCCTTGTCTGCATGGGGCGTGGGTCGTGTCATCGACGCGGTCGGTAATCGCAATTGCAAGACGGTGCCTCAACTCCAGGCGTGTGAGAGTAGGTCCGAGGTTTTCTCTGCCATAACCAACTCACCCCTGTGCCGCAGAACTCGTGCTCCATCAGCCAACTGGCCTCATTTATCTTGCCTGCTCCACGCCACACAGTCGCATGCACTGGACGCCCACTCTTGATCGATTAAATGCATCCGGAAGATCTGAATCGGACTATGTGGCTACTTATGACCCCCAAACCGATGCCATCAACCGGCTCGCATTTTCCGGTCCCCTGTCCCTGGGCGGAATTTCCCTGCATGGAATGGATGTCGTACCCTCTCTTGATGACTCTTCTGTCCTTTACGTATATCTCGTCAACCACAGGAAACCCGAATCAGCAGACCCACGAAAAGTTGGCGCGGACTCTGTCATCGAGGTCTTTAGAACCCGCATCGAGAGCAGCACGTTGGAGCACGTCCGGACCTTCCAGGACCCTACTGTTGTCATTACCCCCAATGACGTCGTAGGTTCCCCGGACGGAAAAAGCGTCTATTTCAGCAACGATCACAAACACAGAACTGGCTTTGTACGCTCGATCGCGTTCTGCCTCTCAAAGTCTGATACCTCTCTCAGAGAAGACTGCAGAGTTTACTAGCACTGACTCGCGACACATCCATTGGTTTTTGTCACGCCGATCAGGGCTGCAAGTTCGCTTTCACTGGGCTGCGTGCCAGCAATGGCATAGTAAAAGGGACGGGTCCCGGTAACGATACGTTCTATGTCGCGGATTGCGTTCTTGGGGATGTCACAGTGCTGGAACGACAGTCTGACAACACCCTCGCTTTTACGGAGGTTATAAAAACCGGTTCGAGTTCCGCTTGACACCTTGATTACACCTTTGACCTTTTCCGCACGCAGATCGAGGATTAGATAACCTGGCCATTGATGCCAACGGAGCACTCTGGGCTGCAGGTACGCTAGCCGTGTTTTCCCCATATCACCGGACAATAAGAATGAGTGGTTACGCAGGACTCTCTGATACTCTCGGCATGGTCACACGGCAAATTAATGATCCCTCTGCCTTGGTTGCCTCTTCTGCGTTGAGGATCACAGTCAACCATGGCGTCGGCTCTTTCTATGGGGAAAAATATAATATCGACAAGGTACATGAATTTAAAATTGGTGAAAGGGAACGCAGCTGATGCGTTCGAAAGGTATTTGAAGACCCTGGCGAGTTGGCGTCTGGAAGCACTTCTGCTGTATATGACGCAGAGAGAGGGCGACTCTTTGTGCATGGTGTGTCATTTCCCTAATTGCCGTCGTGTGTTGACAGTGACGTTCATTTCCCTTGGAGGCCTTATGGCGCCGCATTTGACAGTATGCAGGCTGTGAAGCAGGAGGTACAGCTCCCAAGACACGTTTGAAACGCCCTTGCTTTCCTGCAACAAGAAAACAAAAACCGGCCCTGTGTGCTGTATCATGGGGCGATGCGCGCGTTTACTGCACAAGCTATCTGCAAATTTTGTCTTGTTCGATTTGTATGCTTCGGCTGTATCTTATTCGCTTTCGCCAAAAACGTCTGTGAAGTGTGTGGATCAAGATGAATGAAACAGGAGAACGAGGCAATGTACACACTCCACAGTGCAATTGTTTGAGAAATGATGAGCGCTAAGGTGTTGTTATCGTGGCCGAGCTTGCTCGGGAGATAAGACGTGTATAAAAATGAACGGACCTGGTCAAGTGCCATCCCCACCGTCTCCTTTCTCACTCCCTCCAAGTCCATAATGGGTTCCGCAAGTTCAAAGGTCGCTTCCCAGTGTGCCCTCAGACCAGTCGACCGTGCCAGCAAGTCTATCGACGAGAAGACTCCTTCGATGAACAATGTCCGGGCCACAGGCACATCTTTGTTAGTACCCAAGTCCGGCGATGGCTCCGTCCAGCTTGCCAACATTGACGCCTGGGAATCCACTGCAACTGCCGATCCAAAGATCCAACTCGCCCGCACCATCTTGGCTCACAGCAACATAAAGACCGCCCTGACTTCCCGTGAAGCCCAGATCGCCATTCCCCATGTTTTCAACACCGAACTCGAGCTCAAAACTGGGCCCGTCACCAACCAGAAGTCGAGCGGTCGTTGCTGGCTCTTCGCAACCACCAACGTTATCAGGTACGAGGTCATGAAGAAGCTCAAGCTTAGCGACTTTCAGTGTTCCCAAGTTGGCAAATGTTCCCTCCGTATCTCGCGTGCGTCTCTAAGGCGTTACTTTGACAGTCATACCTATTCTTCTGGGACAAGCTCAACAAGTCCAACTACTACCTTGAGCTATCTATCGAGAACGCCGACCTTCCGGTCGACGACCGACTCGTCAACTTCCTTGCAGATGACCTCATCAGCGACGGTGGTCAATGGGACATGGTCGTGAACATCCTCGAGGTCGGCACAGTCCTGCTCCTCAGTCATTTGTTTTACCTGTTTGGTATATTAGACTTATGGTCTCGTTCCTCAACCCATATACCCCGAGTCACTGCACTCTGGTGCTAGCAGTCCCATCAATACCCTATTAAAGACCGAGCTCCGCAAGCATGCCCTCACTCTTCGTGCTCTCTCCGTCTCGCTTCGTGCCGATGCGACCTTGCCATCCGGTCAGGTGCAGGCCACCCTTCGCGCGAAGAAGGAGCAGCTCATGCAGGAAATCTATACCATCATGTCCGCGACTCTTGGTGTCCCGCCGAGACCCGATGCTCCGTTCACCTGGGAATATTACAACGAGGATGGGAAGTATTCCAAGTGGGAGGGTACACCTATTGAATTCTATCGGGCGTTTACTTCCAAATACCCAGTTGGTCGTTTGCCTTGTCTTTGCGAGACGTGGTGTTTACCACGTTCATTTAGCCTGCAGAATGCTTCTCGCTTATCAACGATCCCAGAAATGACTACAACAAGCTCTATACTGTTGACAAGCTTGGCAACATCTGGGGTGGCCGTCCTGTTCTTTGTGAGTGCCGCTCTCTCTAGTATATATGCAAATTCGAACCGTTTTCCAGACGTCAACACGACGAGCGATGACCTGAAAGCCGCAGTCGTCCGGACGATCAAGGCTGGCCAACCAGTCTTCTTCGGGTGTGATGTTGGTCAATTCTCGTCCTCGCTGAAAGACGTTGGCATCATGGACCCTGCCTATCACCAATATGAGGTCAGTTTACGGCGCTTTGCAATTATGCTTGATGCTGATTCTCGTGGGGCAACTTCAGCAAGCATTCAATATCTCCCTATCATTGACTAAAGCCGAACGCCTGCAAACTAACGAGTCAGCCATGACCCACGCCATGGTGATTTCTGGTGTGCACATCGACGAGAAGACTGGGCGCCCGGTTCGTTTCAAGGTTGAAAACTCATGGGGTGATGACAGCGGCCACAAGGGTTTCATGGTCATGAGCGAGAAATGGTTTGATGAGTACGTATTTCGCCTTGTGCTGAGTTTTTGCTGATGCGACACGACTACCCGTTCAGGTTCGTGTACCAGGTCGTAGTGCACAAGTCGTTCGCACCGAAAGACCTAGTCAAAGTGTTTGAGGCGGGCAACCCGGTCGTCTTGCCGGCTTGGGATCCTATGGTAAGCCGTGCTTGTCTCAGGCTTGCCTGATGCTAATGATTATGATTATTCTGCAGGGAGCACTGGCGTGAACATCCTCTGAGCTGATCTCTACACAACCTTGTTGAGGTATTTATGGTATATTGTGCGTATGTGGGGTGTGCGTATATCGTAGACTGCAAACGTCGTTCCTCTGGAATATATATGGCATGCACTATCGAAATAATACCACCCTTTGTCGATGTGCTCCTTCAAATATCTTGTATTTGTGACTTCGGATAGTGGACTGACTGCCCCAACATCAAGGCCACTGGCAGTAGGCAGAAGCTAGCTAGACGTCTACCGAACGGAGTATCAGAGTCGGACCAACTCACTGGTTTCACGCCATCAGGTTCCTCGGTTCCCCAGAGCGTTCAATGTCATTCACCAGAGAGAACAGTAAAGGTGCAGGAGGAAAAGCACCTC
Organism: Caloboletus inedulis; assembly: GCA_038092355.1. NCBI lineage: Eukaryota > Fungi > Basidiomycota > Agaricomycetes > Boletales > Boletaceae > Caloboletus > Caloboletus inedulis. Next base: position 10,644 of record JBBPQD010000146.1, read on the forward strand.
CAGGTCGCTGTAATTCTCATCGTTTCCACCAGACTCTACTAATCCGTTCGAGTTCTTCCCTTCTCATGGGGTGAGGTAGTACGGCAGCCACACGCAATTAACACTTTCCGAGTTTAGGAAACCTCCAGGGCGAGTTTTCAGAGGGAAAAACTCGCCTTGTGCAGGGTCACGACATCTTCAGCCTGAGAGTTGCTCTAGCAACATGTCGTGGGCATGACAATGTGTAGGAAAAAGCCATCCATCGTTGCAAGAATTGGCGCTCATGTCTGCAGAGTCTCCGACAAGTGAAACGGTTGCCTTCCGACGCATCAAGATGCCGGTGAGTGCCTGGGCACTTGCAGTTGGCTGTAGCTTGAGGTGGAGTATCATGCCCAGTTTTGAATTAGACATCGTTTTGAAATGCAACTGCTCCACCGTCAGACAAATTCGGAGCAACTCCTCTAGACACAAGGTTTTTTTTCCGAGGTAGGGAACTGTGATAAAGTTGCTGAAATGGTGTCAGGAAGGAAACCAGCGACGCGCCGGATGGCAGCTTGGAGTAGGCTCACGTCCGGATTATCCCCGGCAGAGACGGATTAGATTGCCAGAATCTGTCTCCCTTGGACTCTATGACCCGATAAGGAGCCCTTTCCAGACAGACGGCTCCCCTACGGAAGGGGTGAAAGTAATGGCGTTACTTCCTGGTCCCAACGCAATGAAAGAGCTGGACACATCAAAGTTCCTCCGCATCGACATTCCTGTTGCCATCCGTTACGGTGTTTGTTGTGGTATGTACCAGGTTTCAAACCTTGCCCCGTCTGCCAGGCTGTACGATGATATTATCGCTCGAGCGGTTACACGCTGTTCGCAGGGCACTCACAATTCGTACTCTTGTAAGACCAAGAGTATTTATCTAATAGGCCATGTCATATTTTTCCTAGGTGGTCTATGACAATCCATACGACATTTTCGGCCTTGAGGGCATACCAGTGTGCAACGACCCTCAGTCGTCTTCAACCAATCCGTTGTCTCCGGAACCAGGCATAAGCATTCGTCTTATTTTGTAATCGACCAAGGTTGTTCTTGACGTTCCCTGCGATCAGTGCGGTGGGGGATCATATCGACCCTTTACCCAGGGTTCCCCAGACGCCACTAAAGATCGTCTACGCGGTGTTTTTTTCACTTCGCAAGGACGACGAGGATACTTTAGTATCTCAGGCATGATGATCTAGATCTCCTTGAGCATCAAATCCACGTGTCGGCGTGCATATTGATAGTATGGGCTCAATCTGTTTGGAAAGATGACTCACAAGTTGTCACGCCCCGGGGTCTCGTGAACTGAAGATGCGCTGGCAGCGACGCCGTACAACTCAACTCCGCAAGTGAACTCGACGTGATCACCGGCAGGCCCCCTCCGGTCAAATCCAAGCCAGGACGATCGTCCTTTGAGAATCTCGGCTTGACTGGTTTAGCAGCCGGCCGATATCAGCGTTGCCGAGGAAGAAAAACAAGCATCCCCACCGCGAAAGCGCATGCAGTCGTGGGCCCGCTTGAGTAGGAGGGGAACAAGTTGAACGTTCGTATTTATCCCCCCCTTCCCGGATGGGCTGAGATGCATGAATTATTGAGCACCTTTTTTACCGGTTCGATCGAGTGATATCAAGATGAACTGAATAAAACCCTGTAAACAGCGGCACCGAGTGCGATGAACAAGTATAAATTAGCCATCATCGATGTGCATGCGTGCCCGCCACAGACGAAAAGGGTTGGCGTTTTGACTAGCACACGAGGCCCCAAGGTCAACGCCACGCCCCCATCCATGCCGCAACACTTGCATCGCTGTCCACGGCATGCAATCAGGTATCCAGAACGTGAGAGCACGGAAAAGAAAAAAAAGGTACGAACGTGTCCGTCTTTACTGAACCTTTACAGTATCTTGACGTACTCTAAACACATGCCCGGATCGGTGCTCAGCAGGACAAGATCACGGGTACCTACTCATTATTGCGGGCCCCGGTTCTCTGGCTCGTATGGGTGGGCGTGTGGGCGTGTGGTGACCGACCAGGTTTGCCCTTGTGCCACTGGCGCACCATATTGTTGCTGGACCCTCACGATCGTCATATCAAATGCATCTTCCACCGTTTCCTCTTGTTTCCTGTATCCATTGTTCGACGGCTCTGTCGGTATTTGAACGGACTGCGAAGATTTGAATGTGGTACGTGGCGTTTCATGTCACCATGTCAGTCTAACAGTGCAACACGTACATCCAGCACGCCAAACCTCCGGATAGAGTCTTCGGGTATCTCTCGTTTCGTATGCTGGGGGATGAGACGCCGCAGCAAGTGGTGCACCCTCTACAGACCCGAATGTCAATTTCAAAGAGCGATAATGGACATCCATGGTGGGTCACGCTTCAACTGGGCGTCATGTGTGCGCAGCGATATGATACTCCGAATTCATACCATCTGATCTGGACCATCGGCCGACCGACAAAACGGTGATTCCGCGCTCGCTGTAATATGTCACATCAGGTTGTTTCATCCTGTATATAGGAAAGGACAGCACATCAGATGCGGACACGGGCAAAAAAGACATCATGTGTGCATGGTGACATGCGGACTGGGTTCGAATCGGAAACCTTGCGTGTTTCCCTGTGATCGGCTGGAACGATGCCGCGCGAACGTTTAACCCGACTTTCAAATGGGAGGTTCTACTTTTAAAGTTCACTGATCTCGTTAGAGAGCGGACGGAGGCGTGAATGATCAGCGGAGTGAGGTTCGCGTGAGATGTTTCAACAAGGCGTCGAGGATACTTTGAAAAAACCAGAAATATGGACGGATGGTGAGGATGGGACCCATATGTAATGCAACGAGGCATTTCTACGCCCATCAATAAGGAATTTGGAGCTCATCTGACAATGAGGGAGACATGAGATGTGCGGTATCTTTTCCCTGTGTTTGGCGCTTTCCTCGCCGCATCTACACGAGTGTCGTGGTTCCTTTTGCATACGGGGAACGGGAACGGCGTTCTTGGCGAAACCCAGCCAAAAGCGCCAAAACAGCCCTATCGATGAGTAAAAGGTCCCTATATAGAGTGCTCAGTATAATGCGGTTGAAGCGCCGGAGACCAATATGATTTAACTCTTAATGATGCAACCAAGAAGGCTTACTCATTGGCCAGGAATCATCACGGCACTAGTATTGAGGAAGGCATCCTGACGAACCTTGGCACGAACACCAACTGGAGTCCACTTGTCTGTAAAAACGTTGGGGAGTCCAGACTGCGCACGTGTGTTCTATGTAGTTCTTTCATCAAGGTATCCGTGGATACAGGTGTACTGGTACAAAATTATCCGGAGAAGGCACGGAGTCTGAGGGCATAATTATAGATGGGTGACGGCGAGGTTTGAAGATTAGGACGACTATTAACCCGAAGATAATGAGCAGGAGGAGAAAAATAATCTTGCGACGACCAGTATTTTTCTGATACCTATCCGATTGATTCAATTCATCTGAATAGGATGCGGGGGAGTCGGGAGAATGCGACACACCGAGTTGCAACGTTTAGCTCCTTGACTGCCTCGGCAACATGCACTGAAGTTTGTTCAATATTGTATTCAATGCTGTCTAGGAGAGTCCCTTGATCGATCACGAGGATAGACAAGTCTTTGAAAAGCTCGGCCAAGGAAGCGATGGAATTGGCAATCTCCGTCAGCTCACGGTCACGAAGCCGTATGTCGTGCATCTGATCAGTGTCTTGGATCTGTGCTTGCTGGAACATGAGGTAGTTCGACATGCACGAGGTGATGGGAAGAGTGCATGCTTACTGCTGCCTGGACATCCTCGTCGGCCGCTGTCAAACCTTCCGAACCTTTAGATGTGATCGTGCCAGAGGCAATAAGAAGGTCCTGGTTTTTGATGGCATGGCCTTGAAGACCTGGTAGAGAGTGTAGAGATGAGAGATGACGTCATATATGGATGTTTCTAGAGTACTCACGTTCCATGTACACACGTTGCTTCTTCCGGAAGGTTGAGCTGAGTGCTTGTATCCTGGCTGCAAGTCCTCTCTGCACATTTTTAGCTGCAAGGGTCTCATGTTGATTCCTATTTGAAGGTGGGAATGTATGGTCCTGGTCTGAGTCAATGTGCTGTATTAGAGTGTGACACCGCCGAAAGTCCTAATGAAAGGGAAGCAGGTGTCAAAAAGTGGACGGTGGAAATAACGGAACGAGACCAGGTACTCTTGTTATGTCGGTAGTCGCTGCCTCGATCTCCTTCTCTTCCGCAGTCCGGTCCGCGAATCCGGGGAGAACATGCTTTGCGTGTAGTTTTTCGAGGGCGCCGACTTGATCACGGTGGTTGGTATATGAGAGGACAGATATTGCATGAGGAACGCACTTTTAGCCTGGGCGTCAGCAAGTATTTCCCCCACCTGGTCTGAGAGATCGACCCTACAGTTGCGTGACGCGTGAGATATGGAAACGCCGAACTGGATAAGACAAGAATACCATTTCGGCGGCAGCTGGGCATCTAGTGCGACGTGTCTCGCACCGGAGGTTATGAGGTGCTCATGTTCGTCGCTGGCTTGGTACGGGTCGTCGTAGGACGAGAGTGAACGTGAAAAACGAGACGATCTTGTTCTCGAGTCGCGATACGAGATGAACAAAAGGGTCCTCGAACGTGTTGTGGGTGACGAAGACGACGCCGGGGTCGACATTCAAGGATGCGACTATAGCCGGGACCATGCATGGCGTATGTGTCATCCGGCGTTGCGACACAAACACACGTCAACACCGGCCGGCAGCGGAACAGCCACCGGCAGCCAGCATGGTGGACGGTTCCACACGTACTGGTCGCGAGAGTGGAGTACGGTGAGCGGGTTGACTGGATCGGCGGTGGTTGTGACCTCGAGGAGGATGAGGGCTGGTGTGGGTCGAGATCCGGGCGTGGAGAGGTGTGATTTGAACGTGGGACATTCAGCCAAAGGGGTTTCATCAAGTCCATCATCTTCCATTAGCTTTCTCTATTTTTTATCGTCCGTCAAATCTCGGAACTCTATACACACCTTGGCCCATCTGAATCTGGTTCGCCTCCTGCGATTCTTATCGTATCTCGTCCGATCGTTCTCTTATGGTCTTGTGACTGCGCCGACCTTACCGACCACCTATCCACACTCTTTCATTCCACCCACTTCTCATTTTCGCTATATACGGAGCGATTGTTTGCTGAGATATAAAGTCAACCGTCACCCCGCTGTCAGCCCCATCCCCGCTCCCCACATCGCTTCTTCTTACTGTTTCATAACTCTACCGGTATGCTCTGCCAGCCGTTGTCTCCGCTATGAAACTGACGCTCTGTCCCTGCAAGCCACTCTTATCCCAATCGACGCATCCATCATGTGTAATCTCGAAACGTGCGTCTTCTCATTTTCCACGCCTTTCTTTGGATGTCTAACTCCACCTTCTCGCCAGCGAAGGCACCAAGCACGGCTGCGGGGTAAGTGTCTCACGCTGCTTCTTTCCCTCGGCATCTAGCCCACCTGTCATGCCTCGTGTAGCACTACAAAGTGGTGAGTACCGCGCACATCCGTTAAAAAAGTGCCCTGACCGTCGTCAAGACTCGCAAAGTCAGAAAAATTGATTGCGCAAGCCCGTACTGTGTTCATTCCATTCGTCATCCCCGAAACTGTTCCGACTGTCACTGCGAGAGGGTGCGTCGTCCGTGTCACGCCAACGATCTACGCTCATTGTATTCCAGTATCTCGGCCCCGACTTGAAGGAAACCATCACGTTTACGACCCCCGAGTACTGTGCCTCGTGTCAGTACTGGTTTAAAGGCGGCGCTCAACATCGTCGATGAACCACCGATTACACGCCCTAATTTGCATCGACATCTAATGACACAGTAACTTAGAGCTACTATTGTTGCTACTCATCCCATTGCTTTGTTGTATTACAACATTACTTGTATGTAACAAACTAAACATTCGTGATGATGACGTCGTCACCATTTCACTGCCAGCCCGATGACCTCACTCTCAACGGCCCGGTATTCGGTCCGAAACAAGTCCCGTCGCCGCTCCTCTGCGCCGCTATCCATGCCCGCATCCCAGTGGGTCCGGACCGCATCTTCCGGCCGACACATCTCCACTTGCACTCGCAACGCAACATGGTCTGCGTAACCGAGCTCATCTGAGCCCATCCTCGGCGATGGCGGTGGCGTTGGCAAGTTGTGCCAGTACGCCTTCTCAACCTCTTTCGTCCACTCACGGTTCCCCCATTTTGGCCCTTGCGGTGCAACCACACCGCTTGTCTCATCTCCCCCCGCTGACATTAAAACCCCGTTCTCCTCCCAATTCCTCACATACCCTTCCTCATCCTCCGTCCGCTCGGATGCCTTGCCAATCGGGCGCAGCTGTCCACCCCCATTCACGCACCCCCCTGGGCACGCCATCACCTCCACGTAATCATACCGCTTTTCGTCCCCATCAGCCCCGTTCTTCTTCACCCTGGCTCTTATCCCAACCATGCGTCCCGCAGCACCCCTTCCGACCTGGATCCCAGCCTCCTTTCCAACCTTCCTCACCACGTTCTGTAGATTCCGGAACCCATAGCATTTTGCCCCTTTGAACACGACCTCGCCATTGCTCTGCTTGTGCAGCGTGTACTCCTCGTAGTCTGATGTGCGCACCGTTTTCACGTTGAGGTCCAGTGGTTCTGGGGAAGCGTGTCTGACGGCGGACACGAGGGAATGGAGGTAGGAACCTGAACTCGTACCCGGGTGAAGCAGCAGCTCGGGGATGTCTTCCTGGTTTCGCATGTTGTCTTCCCCGGGAACTGGGTCAGACAGATCCCAGCCCTTCTCGTGCATGAGCAGCTCAAGTTCCCCGGTCGTGATGACGCAGTCAACATCCCGCGTCGCATATACGTCGTTGTAAAAGTCCTGGCGCGATGCTTCGAGTTTTTTGTCATAGCAGGGCATCACAGTGACGTGGTATATCTGATCAGGCCTGTAGAGTCGGCAACACGTCAGTCAATGACTACCCTCGATGGGTGCCGATACGGACTGTTTTCCCCAAGTGCTCGCTAACCACGCCTTGACCAATGTCCCCATGACTTGTTGGGGACTCTTTGTCCGAGAGATAAAGGGTAACATTTCGGAATGTGTCTTTTCGGCATAGCATATCCATCCAGGACATGCGCTTGCTAACATCGGCAGCTTACCACCCTTTTTGCGTTCCCAAAACTCCCGTGCATGCTCCAGCAGGGAGATATGTCGCGCAAAGGTCGTGTCATAGACATGTTCAAAGCCCAACACGTGCGTGCAAAACGCCGCCACTCGCCGCATGACCCGCCTCAGTCCGACGGGCCCGCTTGAGCTCGACGACAACGACGCCGAGAGCGACGCCAGACACTGAGGGGCGATCGACAACACCGGAACCATATGTCCCGATGAACTCGCGGGTGGGTTTCCCTCGAGGAAGTTGAGCACCTCCGTGTGTGACTGTAGTGTGATCAAGACCGATTCGGCCGACGTGATGCATCCACTTTGGAACATGTGAGTTGTGGGCAGGGGATGCACGGAAATGCGGATGAACGTGCCTGCACGCAAGGCAATCGTTGAGACTGATTTGTGCCTGTTGCAATTTGCGTTCCGATGGTTTGGGTGCCGTTACGTCCTGTACGGAGGGGGTGGTTGACACTTCATAGTAAGATCCGGACGAGTCGATTCGG
>JBBPQD010000147.1:0-18325 GCA_038092355.1 Caloboletus inedulis
CTTATACCTTCGGTCTGGGATGTCTTAATATTGTCAGCCAAGGACGAGATCGAATTGGCCTGGCAGTCTCTATTGAAATCCCTCTGTCAACGGTCCGGTCAAGTATTGGGTCGTCATTCCATTTAGTACGCGTTGACCTGAGGGCGCTCTAGACAAATTGTGGTGAATGCACCAGCTTCAGTTCAGACTGCATGCTATGGATGGCTCTGGGAGAACACCTCGTGTCGCTGTCGTTGTGCGACCGTTTCATGGCTCAGAGCATTAGAGCAAAGTGCGACTAGAGATTGAAGGACGGGGTGAGGGGCGGATTCCGTTGCTTGAATTATCCCCGCAGGAGGATTCTGTCGAACGCAAATGTACCAGAGGGCTTGCAGGCACGCTCCCGCGGTTGGAACAAATCTAAATACACATTCGGGTTTATAAGGACCCAACCAGCCAACAACCTCGAGCGCTCGCTGTCCCCGTAAGTCGCCACATCACTCCTCAGAATACTGTTGACATGGAGTCTCCTTGTGGGCTGCTGCCGCTACAAGTCGTCTCCTTCCCCGACTCCCGAAGGGAAGGAGGGCTTTATCGTGTCCAAACTTCAGGCACTCTACCAACGATAGCATGCGAGTTTTGTAGGTCATGGCGTTTACCGCGAGTAAAATTTTCGATAGCTGTGACACTGCGTATTCTTTCATGAATTGCATGTGATGATGTGAGTATCTTTCTGACAGATGGCCCAACTACCTTCTCCGAAGTCGAGCTAGTTGGTCTTTCAGGGGAAATGGTACCAGTGCGAACCCTAAGGAGGCGAATGGCCCGCGAGTCTATCAGATGATGCTCAGGGGCATGAAACTCATGCCATACGAGCCCGTAGTACGCCAAAGAAGAGATAAGCTCCCAAAGACCGACTCGAAAAAGGCAAAGGAGAAGAAAAGGGAGGCCAACGAAGAGACCAATGCCCAATCTCCTACTAAGAGGGCATCAGTTGCTGGTGCCATGGATGCAAATGCCATGATCTTGACGATGTTTCTGAATGAGCATCTTTCTTGTGCATAAGGCAGTGTACTTGTGTCACATTTCTCGGGGCATAAAAGTGTTTCTTGGTAGCCCTATCTATCGTCTGTTGTGCTCAAAAAAATAAAATCCATTACTGTATCATCAATCAGAACTACTCAACTGTGAATTGCTTTGAGTCGATTGTCATGATGTGGAAAAGGCATGCGGAGTCGGGGGCATACCGTTTTGGGTGGTTTTGACTTTGCAACGTTTTTTCGCGTCACAAACCGACTAGGACAATGCATATGGCAGAAACAAAACCGACTCGAAAGGCAGAAAGAAACATAAAAAAGGCCCGGATCGAAAAGCCAGTCGTGGCAAGGAAAGAAACACCATCAGATCAGCAACAACTCCCAAAAAGCAAGCCATCCATCTCGTTCTCGCCAAAAGATAAAGGAAAGCAGAAAGCGACCAAAGAGGATACTGCGAACACTTCAAAACCATCATCCAGGTCCGATTCAAAGTTACCTACTTCTTTCGTCGTCGTCGCAGGTTCCTACGAAAAGCTGCTCTACGGACTCGATGGGACGGTCACATCCTCCGAATCTGGCTACGAGTTTCATTTGAAGCCCGTCTTCATCTTTCCCGCACACGTGTCGTCCATCAAAGCTGTAGCTGCATCGCCGAATGGAGGCAAGTGGCTAGCTACGGGAAGCTCAGATGAAATTGTAAAGGTGTGGGACTTGGTAAGGCGGAAAGAGATCGGTGGTCTGATGCACCACCAAGGTATGTGCTCGTTCGGATGCCGGAGAAAACGGGCCAACATAATCCTGTTCAGGATCTATCACGTATCTCCAGTTTCCGTCACGCTCTCATCTGCTCTCCGCATCCGAGGATGGTACACTCTGTCTCTTCCATGCGCGGGATTGGAGCGTTCTCCGTTCGCTGAAGGGACACAAAGGCCGCGTTAATTCAGTCGCCATTCACCCGTCTGGAAAAGTTGCATTGAGTGTTGGGCATGACAAGACACTACGTATGTGGGATTTGATGCGTGGCAAGGGGTCGGCCAGTACGAAATTGGGAAAAGGTAAGGCTATCGATGTTGGTGACGCTCACTGCTCAAAGTTGGCTGTCAAGAGGGCGAAGTTGTAAGATGGTCCTTGTCGGGCTCGATGTTCATCGTCCAGTCATTGTCCTCTCTTGACGTATATTCTACGGTGCGTTGTTGTTCGTGCAAATACAGATACATGTTCATATTCATGTCTCATCACCATATAGGATATGGTCCTGCGACATACCATCGCACATCCATCAAGAATACACAGCCTGCAATTTTGTAAATGTGTAAATGGTGACGGAGAACTTCTATTGGTCGCAGCGGAAGACAAAAAAGTATCTATATACCAAGTATCTGAGGATCCACAATCCTTGCCTACAATAATCGCCGAGATGGTTGGCCATGCGAATAGGTTTGTTCGGATATCCCGCTCGTAACACAACTGACCAATCCTTTGCTAGAGTAAAAGCTGTGGAGACGCTTCGTATGGCGCTCCCGACGACCACATCCAAAAGTGAAGATGCACGTGAAACGACAACGATCGCTTGTACTATTTCATCTGACGGCAAGATATTCGTGTATGACCTGGCAGCGTTGCCTTTTGAGACAAAGGAAAAATTGCAACTACATCCGGTAGCGGAGTACGACACCAAGGGCACCCGCCTAACGTGCTTGACTGTTGCTGAGGGTAGATCTGCTGGAGGTTCGACAATCGTGAATGGGAAGCGGAGAGAGAGAGAGAAAGACACGGACAATGAGGAAGAAGCAGAGTGGGAGCCACGATTTGCGGCAGATGAAAGTGTAGAAGTGGAAGAAAGCGGGGACGAGCAGCTATAGATTGAGCTAAATACTCTGTATTGTGCTTTGGGGAACCCATAACTATGGTTAGGGTTACCATCACATACTCGGAAATCGCTAAGCTCACAGGCTCGGCGATGACCACGGCCCATCATGAACTCTGCAAAGCTCAAACGGAAACTCGGCGATTTGGGCGTCGATACTTCGAGCAGGCGAGCCAATGAAAACTTTTGCTTGGTAATTTCCTCGTTCTCCTCGTCCTCGTATCGCTCACAGTTCCTCCAGATTGGGACGCCTCTGCCGCCCCTCGAGAAGTCCAAAGACACGGGCGAATTCGTACCGCTCTGGAAGCAAGAAGTTGGTTGTTGCTCGTCAGTGGGCTATTTATCTGATGTCTTGCTGTCTAGGTGAGAGATGAAAAGGGCCGAAGAAGACTACACGGGGCTTTTACCGGGGGTTTCTCTGCCGGGTACTTCAACAGTGTTGGTTCAAAGGAGGGTTGGTCTAGTCATCTTGTCTACTTGTTGTTCGGTGGGTGAAATTATATCTAGGATGGACGCCCTCGACGTTCGTTTCCTCGCGGTCGGATCGTGCCAAGGCTCGGGCAACGAGACCCGAGGACTTTATGGATGAAGAAGATCTCGCTGAGCGCCATGCGGACCAAAAGCTCGTCAGCGAACACGATGAAATGGATATTCTAGGGGGTACTCAGGCTGAGAGAGCCCGTAGGACCGGCATAGACGACAGCCAGAAAGAGTGCGTCGTTTCCCCGACTTGCTCATCTGTCCTGGCTCACCTGTGTCATGTCAGCCCAATCACCCTCGCGCTCGAACAGGCCATGTTACCTGGACCAAAGGATTCAGTGGGAGGACGTATCCTCAAGAAGATGGGGTGGAGACCGGGTCAGGGTATAGGTCCGAGAGTGACGTGGCGGCAACGCGAGATTCAACATGGGCGTGACCCGGACAGAACTGGACTAGATGTGGATGAGGAGGCAAAGAAACACACCTATGCGCCGAAAGATACACCTCCGATCGTCGTACCTCGCAAAGATAATGTGCATGGACTCGGACATAACAGATCGTTGGGGCTCCATGCGAGCTTGGGGGCTCATGGGCAGGAAACGCAGGGTGCTCAAGAACCACGACTTGCAGGTATGTCCTACGGTTAATCTTCTAGGGGTGAGTACTTATATTGGTTCGCAAGGCGGTTTTGGACTCGGCGCGTTGAACGACGCGGATGAGGATGATTTGGACGTTTATGATCATGCCATGGGTCATGGAAGAAGCCGACACGCTTTCGATGCCAACGACATGCACGATGAAGAGCGCGTAGTTATTGGGAGTCGTGGGGCTAAATCTAGCAGTACGACTGTCCCAACACCATCGGTAAGCTCCGCCCTTTGCTACGGGGGACGTATAGCATGTTCACGTATTTTGGACACAGGCTAATGGTCCAGGCGTGTTCCGCAATGGCAAACCTGTACTCCCTGGGTTCAAACTTTCGGAAAAACCGGTGGCGGAGGACATGTGGTGAGTCGTTTGCGGAGTCAAAGTCTCCTTCAACACAGGTCGATCCCTGCAGGTTCCCTCTTCCTGAAGTACCAAAAGGGTGGAAACCCAATCCCAAGGTTCTTTGGGAACGGGAGAGCACGACGCTTAATGAGAAGGAAAATATACCACGCTTCCCTTTACCGGGACAACCCCAGACGCACGCCCAATGGAAAACTGGCATATCTCCGGATCAGGTTTGTTTCCCATCGAGCGACGCGCAATGTTCATCTATCTGATCTGTCCCTTAGCGAGGTGCTGTACTAGGAGAGACGCCCCTTCCATCCGCACCGCGCTCTATCTTCGAATACATATCGAAGAAAGATCAAGAGCGAATCAAAAACATCACAGCGAGTCGCTTCACCGGACCCTCGACAGTCGATACGACGGAACAAGAACCAAGACTACCACCAAGTACACTGCCACCCCAAGGACCCTATATCCCTCGCACAGAACCACATGTTGCACAGGCTGCATTGCAAGGGTTCCAACCCTTCACTTCCAATCCGAACAAACAATCCCGGTACATTGCTTATCTACATGCACAGGCCGAACCTGGATCTGGGCTTTCTATACCTGCACGTCTGCCGACCCAGACGCCAGAGACGTATGCACTGGAGATGAGCGAGTTCGCCAAGGCTGCTGCCCTCTTCCGACCTGTCTCGGGCGCGATGGCAGGACGTTTTACAAGCGCTGCTGTGCTCGAAATGGGACCCAAGGTGGTCGAAGGACTGCATACCCCAAGTATAGAACAGGTGTCCACGGAGACGGAACAGGAACCGATCGCAGAGGAGGACAAGAAGGAGGAAGAGCCAAAGGTGCACGCTGCCCGATTGGGTATGTACGGTCCGATGACGAGGGAAGTTAAACCGTGGCAGCCTTCACGTCTCCTCTGCAAGCGGTTCGGCGTCAAGGATCCCGATCCGGAGATACACTTTGATGCGCCGGAGGCTTCGACGTCTGGTGCTGCGGAAGAAGCAACGGGTGGTGCCGGTGGCGTTGGGACGGATGTCGTTGTGGAGGTCCAGCCGAGTCCTGCTGTTCCTGGTAAGCGGGACTTGGCGAATATTGGGCTGGGAGAAGACGATGGACAAGGGGACGATATCCTCACGTATGAGCGGCCCCCCATGAGTATCTTCAAAGCTATTTTTGCAAGCGATGATGAGGAGAGCGAGGATGAGAAGGAGGACAAGTCACCAGAGGACGATGTTGCTGAGGTTCCGGCGGCCCTACAGCCCTCGACCCCGTTACAAACGACCACGGAAAAACCCGACAGGACTGTGGTTCCTCCTTCAACTGCGACAGATGGGGCGAAAGCAAGGGTCGTCGCGGTGGACGAAAAAGTGAATTTATCGACGTTTAAACCGACGTTCGTCCCTCGTGATTCACATTCACGCTCTGGGAATGGAAAGACGCCAAAGGAACAGAAGAACAAGAAATCCAAAGCAGGTGCTCTCGTATCGTTTGATGTAGACGAGGACGGCGGCGAGTCGCTCTCGATATTAGCTCGGCGAGAAACCAAGGAACGGGATCGTCCAAAGAAGAAACGGAAGAAACACAGAGAACATGTAGAGGAGGAAGTATGGGTAGAGAAGCCCCCTCCGGATATCGTGAGGGGTCTACCTGTTGGGACACCCCAGGACGATCGTGACGCCATGAAGGAGGATGATGCTGAGGGAGTCGTTGGACCATCCCGGGGACGGAAACGGGCTGTAGATTTCATGTAATTTATGAAGAGTTGTAATGAAGTACAGTGCTTTAAGTAATTCCCGTGTTGGATGCCATTGCATCGAGTTCTATGTACCTAGTGGATAAAAGTTCGTCGAACAATCCGTCGGACATCGTGGTTTGTCAAGGACCCATTGTGCCCATGATAAACCTGCGCATCCCACTAGAAATAAATTACCTCAAGTTCCCGATCCAGATATGGTTCTAGTCCAAAGGCATCACCTGAAAGTGTCGTTGGATCGCTAGCAGAGACGGGAATGGTTGTTACTTGTCCCAGACTGATCCACCGGCTGAGGGGCAACACCGGACAGCTTTTTGAACTTGCCCTGCATCCACACTCTGTACATCTTTAGTTGCCTCTTCCTATTCACGAGTAGCCTCCGATCTATCCCTAGTTGTTCGATGGTAAACAGGGGGTGAGGAGGGCAGCACGCAGGGGGAACGAGGAGGTTAGGGTGGATGGTGGTGTGTGGGGCACCTGGAGTTGGATCCTCGGGTAAACAAATCGATTGGTCTGCTAACGGCGCAGGTGAGACAGAATTGTGCGAGAGTGGGGTGTAGGGTGCCGGGCTCCCGCCGTCTTCCTCTCGCCCTTCAGACTCCGTCACTTCCTCCGTAGTTGAAATCGCCTTTGGTGATGACGACGCGCGACAGCCGGTGAACATCAACGCCAATTCATCTTTCGGTGGCCAGGGCGGACGTTTGGAGGCGGTAGAAACACGGTAGATACAAGTACCTACCTAACTCGAAAAAGTATACGCGCGTCTTGTCTCCGCGTATATAAAAGTTGTCTTCGAGCATTCTTCCAGATTTGAACCGCAACTGGGTGAGATCGTATCGTCCGTAGTCACGGACTAGGACGATGCCATCTGGTTTTAGCATCTGCAAAACGAATGAACTATGCGCGTGATGTGACGAAACCTGGGGGCTACGTACACGGTGAATGTTGGCTATTGCCTTGCTCCATTCATTAGGGTGTAGGGCGCTCAGGACAAAGACACAGAGAACGATGTCGACTGTTGCTGGCTCAAGACCTGGTGGGAGTGTGCTCTCGGAAGTGAGATCCCATACAGCGGATTGAATCGAGCCAATTGGTGGGCTATTATATAAAGGATTGTTCTGTAGGCATACACGAATGGTTCTAGGCTGAGAATTGTAAAAGGAAATTGAATACGCTTGCCTGGACTAGCTTGACTGCATGCGAGGAGTAGTCATATGCCCGGATCGCAAGCTGAGGGTTCTTGTTCGCGGAAAGTAGTGGGAACGCAGCATTTCCAGTACCTTGACTAAACTATTTAGAGGAAACACGGGCTGGAGCACGCAAGTTGACACCTTACCACATCCTATTTCGCAAATAGTGATCTCTCCTGCCTGATCGGAGTTGACGGCAACGGTGGACGAAACAATCAAGCATTGCACATACCTCAGGCTCCGCAGCAGCCAATAGTTCTGGGAATTCTAGATGTAACCTAAGTCAAAGTGAGACGAGGCTATTTGATCGTCAACATGGCAACGTACCATTTTCTGTCACGAAAAAAGTTGTCTGCATTCGTTTTGTAAAAATTGTCCCTTGTTTTTATTGCGTTACAATACAAGCTGATTCAATGCGCAAGGACATGTTCTCACCAGTATTTGGCAGGTTTTGAGTTGTATTTCTCTTTATCCTCGCCAGACACAGGAGAAAGCCGTTGTCTTCGGAGAGAAGCGGCGATGTTTTCTGCCTGGTCATCGGGAGGAGGGACATGATCCCACGCATTTTGGGTCCAAACGTCCGCGTCTTCTGTCAGAAATCTGACAGTCGGTCAGTGATTTGTAGGCAGATAAGACGAGTGCTTGCTCACCTGGAGCCAAAAGGAGGTTTCTCAGCGCCGATGTCGTGCACAGACGATGTTAATTTTGGGATTCTTTCCATGCCGATCAAGTACTGTGCCTTCAGGCAATGGGCCAGTGATAGATTGGACGATGGCTGTCCTCGGTCAACCTGATCATCATGAGCTTAGCAGCCGGCCTCATGTCCGGGTATGGCAGACGGTCCGGGGTCAGCCGACCGAACCTCAGTCCACACCACGACTGGTTTGCACAAGACGGCTGTCGCACGCAGCCAACGTCGCAACGGGCATTGAAGACTTTTTATTATTATTGCAAGCTAAATCTTGAGCTCGAGGATTAAAGCTGTATTCTTTGCGCTTGTGCGTGTCTTGAAGTCGGTCACTTGCAACGGCCGAGGTCCGGTGTGAGTAATTCCTGCATCGTGACGGCGGCAGCTACGGCGGTCGTCCTTGACTTGTCTACACGCACATCATTGCACTCCCTGGCCCAAGATCGCCGCAAACCAGCCTCGACATCGTCCCCCCCGTCGTTCTTCATAGTCACGTCAACGCGGAGTCCGGCTACAAGGACCCCACAGACAACACAGCTACTGCGTGATCCTTCTTCATTCCATCATGTCTACTCTTCAATCCAACCCTAGACCACCTCCACCTGGCGACGAGGATCTTCAGCATCTCTACGACGAAGTCTGGCGCATCTTTGGCGACGAATCTGCCTCCCCTACAGAACGCCCGCCTCTCAGTGCTCCCTCTGTCAATTCAAGAGAACACTACCCCAGCACTTTCCGCGCAGAACCCGATCCGGCCAGTCCCCCTGTATCTACACCAAGACACTCCCCTCCCCGCCTTCCTCGTATGTATCACCCTGTCTGCTTGGTCACACACAGCCTCACAACTGCGTTATCAGAACCACCACCCCATGCCCCTGAAGTTCGCTCCAATATCGAGTCCGCTGTTTCTCCTACTACCCAGCGGCGACTCAGGCCATTACCCCTCCCCCCTGGCGCCGTCCCCCCACAAGTCTCTAGTCCCACAGATATTCATGTCACCGACGTCCCTCAGGTTGTGCCCAATACCGCTCGCCCTGGAGCAGCGAATGTCGACGGGTACGTCAATCCTAAACCGTTTCCCGTCGTTCTCACACTTCCATCTTTAGTCGTCGTCAATTACCTCAAGCACCTGGCCAGCAACCTCCTGGCTTTATGGCTAGTCGGGGCTCGTTCGGGTCCACAGCCTCTCCGACTTCTCCTGGAAAACCAATCATGAGCCCTCAATCAGAGATTGCCCCCAACATCTACAAGCCAGTTCCAGCTGTCCCTACCCATTCTAATGGTAATAGTCAAGGTGCCGACGACATCCGTGATCAGTTATCCCGCAAACCTTCCGCGCGACCCCCTGGTGCTCTGGCGCCGACGATTCCGGGTTTCAACGGCCATTATGACGAGAATTCACTCCTTGACCTGTACGCTGCAGAGGAACATCTCAGAAGGCGTCCATCCCATCAACAACTGTCAGGACAATTAAGATGCACCGAAGCGTATCCGCACCCTAATGCTCGTCTGCATCCGGACAACAACACAAATGCACCTTTAAATTCACGTGTTAAGGATCTTCAACCTCAGTACTCACCATCAACCGATTTCATCAACCGTACGTCGTCGTTCCGAATACCTGAGCCAGCAACGCTGACGCAGCTGCGCTCACAAGATGCGAACGTTGGCGTGGGTCGTGCTATTTCGACAGGGTCAACGATTTCGTCAGCCCAAACAAATCTACTTGGACGGAATTTGTCTGCTACCACTACGGCTACTACTTACAGCGACTATCAGGCATCCAAAGGTGGCTCTTCAGTGGTCTCGATGGACAACTCAGTCGGTTCTCATGCTTCCTCAGCTGCCGGACCCTCTACGGTGGGATACCCCGAAACATACGATGATTCTCCAAATGGTTATTGCATTCACGGGGCGAGTACAGACTCGTTCGACCGCACACGGCCAGGTGACTACGGTGCTGCTGGCAGCTCCGGGGGAGCGTTGGCCGATCAAGAAGACGAAGACGACGAGTACTTTACTGACAGCGACGATCCGGATCCGGATCGTTTTGTCAACTTCAGTCTACTTTCTCATCTCGCTGTCAGACTGCGCGACAAAGTTCCAAGAGGCACACATGTCAAGAGCAGTATCCCTTATCCCCGTGCCTTTACTGGCAAAGACATAGTTGTATGTGGACACATTTTCGATGTTCATCGCTTGGATTATGATGGTTTGTTCAAAGTCGACAATTCAATCACAAATTCAACGAGAACTACTGATAAATCATGGTGTCTCTACGGCGGACAGGCGGGCAGCTTTACAGGTGGCGCGTAGCCTCCAAAGTCAACTCTTCTTTTATGAGGTTGAGTGGGGTGATAAACCACTCCAGGACGGAGTCGAGGACGTGTACATGTTCCTGGATGACCTCGAGGGTAATTCGGAGTCACAGAGGGAAAGAGAAGAGCTGCCAACTGCT
Organism: Caloboletus inedulis; assembly: GCA_038092355.1. Classification (NCBI taxonomy): domain Eukaryota; kingdom Fungi; phylum Basidiomycota; class Agaricomycetes; order Boletales; family Boletaceae; genus Caloboletus; species Caloboletus inedulis. The sequence continues at coordinate 10,455 of JBBPQD010000147.1, forward strand.
GTGATCACCATGCTCACAAAGTGTTATACCTCAACGTGCAGCGAGGAAGATCCGTGTTATTCATGGGTTTGTCCAAGAAGACGAGTGAGTTTCCCGATTACATCTATTCTCCAAATTGATGTTGTTCTAGGCGGCCCTTGTAACAGACACCACTCCAGTGCCTGAGCCGGATGTCGCGCCTCTTGTAAGTCGAAAGACGGATACGGAAACTATTACTTACGGTGTTGTGGCAGACGGAAGATTGGCTGAACACAGTTGACCCTACCATTCTTCGTAGTCTTCCAGAGAGCGAGATTCACCGCCAAACGTATGTTTCTACCGTCTCCTGCATCATTTATCTCACTTTTTTGGCGAAGGATTATACACAAAACAATCAGTCAAGAGGAACAGTATGTTCAGGATCTCGATTCGGTTGAAGCTGTTCGTCGCAATTATTTCCAACACCTCCTGACCTTTTGCTCACCCCTGGTTAGCTATTCATTCGCCCTCTCCGCCGCGCAACGCACATCATGCCTGCTTCCGCACTGGGTGAATTCATCGAGGAGGTGTTCGGTAACATCCTCGATCTGCGTGAATGCAATAAGCGACTTGTGGAGGCAATGTACGTTCGTCAGCGCGAGCAGTCTCCGATCATTCAGAGGATTGGGGACGTTTTCGTCGAGGCTGCTAGAAGCTTCCGATACGCATATCCTGCTTATGTCGCTCGGCTTCCTCTGGCCGAAAAGCGATTCAAGGAAGAGATTGAGGCGAATGCTAATCTGAGACTTTTTCTCGAGGTTCGCGGTGAAATCTATGCTGGATACCGTCGAATCTTTGGCTTACTTTTTGTGTGGGTTCCATTTGGTTTGTAGGAATGCTCGCGCCAATCTGTGAGGCAACAAGAGTCTCGACGTCTGGACTTGAAGCATTTCTTGTCGCGACCTTCAGAGCATCTCCAAAAGTATCCTCTTGCCCTCGAGGCGATCATGAAGGAAACAACGGAGGGCAACCCGGACGTGTATTACCTCGCAGAAGCTATCCATGCTATCAAGGATCTACAGAACGTCGCTCAATTGCGTACGTTCCAGACTGCGATGTGCAAGGGCCCTACCGCAAAGTGGGAATGGCACGACATGGTTCCCAATGAACTGAGAGAAGGTTTGAGCAAATCCGAGGCGAAACGCCAGGCGTGAGTAACCCATCCTTTAGAGAAAGGTGTTGAAAATTGAATGATACTTTCAGGATCATCTTTGAGCTAATCAAGGGTGAAATGGGGTACGTGAAGGATCTGGAAAACATCGATACGGTACGAGACAACGCCTTGGTGACTTGGGTAACAATACCTGAGCGTTTGTTAGATGTATGTCCAGCCATTGCGGATGCAAGACCCTCCTGTCATCCCACGAGAAAGGTTGGAGAACTTCATCACAGACGTGTTCCACAATTTCGCAGAAATCTATGGGCACCATCGCAAGTTGCTTGATCAGCTGCACGAGATCCAGCGCGAGGAACACCCCATGATCAAGAGTGTCACAGCGGCGGTGTTCGATGCTGCGTTGAGTTTCAGAGAAGCTTACATGGAATACATTCCACATTACCCGATTGCAGCGTATCGAATAGACGAGGAGATGGCCAACAGCTATGAGTTTAAGGCTTTTGTCGAGGTATGTGTATCGTTTCGCCACGTGTTCTCCTTCCTGAAGTACTGACCTCGTCCGTCCGCAGCAATGTACGCGCCATCCCGACGCACATCGTCTAGACATGAAAAACTTCATCAACCGTCCTATACCTCGACTTTTACGATACGAGTTGCTTCTGAAAAGCATATATGAGGAGACCCCGGCGGGTCACGAGGATCGCGAAGCCATCCCCCAGGTTCTCGAGATCATCAAGTCACTTGGAAAAGATACCGAACCAGGCGTTGAATCTGCGAAGCAAAAGGTACAGCTGTGGTGCTACAACTCGAATATCGTGTTTAAACCCGGGGAGGCAGTGGTAAGTACACTGGTGGCACTAGTACCCGTTGAATGTTGACGATCCTGGACGCAAGGATATGGATTTGCTGCACGAGAATCGATCATTAGTGCATGCTAGCAAATTATTGAGACAGCCAGAGACTGGTTTCGAGTGGAATGGATGGACTGAACTCTTTGTCCTTCTGTTTGACAATTACCGTAAGTCATTTATAATCCACCCATTCTTTTCTCTTGACAAAATGGAATGTAGTGGTCCTGACGAAGACGAAGGAGAAAGATGGTGTGACAAAGTATTACGTCAATCGCAGGGTTAGTCGTTCGTAATCAATCTAATAATTGCCGCAGCTGAATGCACGCATAGCCCATTCCTTTGGACCTATTAAACCTTACCAGCTTCTTGGACCCGCCGACGCAACGAAGTGCAGGCATTCTGCGTCTCGGGCTTGGTAACAGACACGGCGATAGCGCAGGACCCACAACACCAGGCAGTGGCATGCCTGATAGTGCGGTGGACTCTCGTCTTGTCTACCCCTGTACAATCCATTACAGCGGGAGACTTGGCGGTCTATACACGCTGTTCACAGAGAGTCCCCAGGCACGGGCGGAGTGGAAGCAAAAGTTGGAAGAAGCGATCGGTTTGCGCAAGGTCGTTCAGGAGTCCAACAAGGTGTTTGAGATGGAACCGCTCAGCACGGATACCTTCTTCGTACCCGCGATTTCGGCGAGCACAACTGCACCATCGTGGAACCACGAAAATTCGTTTACCGGAAAGGTGACGTGCTCTGTGCCGTTTAGTCAGTCATTCGTTTGAAGTGCGATTGTGGATTTTTGCTGAGCTTCATCTGCAGCTACTACCGATGGGCGGCCGCTCGTTGCGATTGGATGTGCAGAGGGTGTGTGGATTGGCTTCAGACATGACTCTCGATGTAAGTTTTTTGATTGCTGGTAGTCGGAGATCTAATCTCGATGCTCGTGTCAGCTATGCGTCGTGTGCTGCACCTTAAGATGGTTACACAATGCGCGATGTTGGAAGACTTTGGGATGTTCCTTGTTCTGGCAGACAAGGTACGTTTGTCACCCTTTCATGACGTTTCAGAAAGTACAGATGACGCTTGCATAGGCCCTATTTGCCTATCATATAGAAGCACTTGTTCCATCATCACCGCAAAGCGCGCATACATCACAGACTCCTCAACGAGTCAATGGTACGCGAGACGTCCACTTCTTTAGCGTCGGAAACCAAGGCGGTCGGACTTTGGTTATCTACATGAAGAGAAGAGGGGTATACCTTTTTTTTACAGACGGAATTTATGATCCTTGCTCACGTTCTCGTAGCTAGACAGCGTTTTCCGTGTGCTTGAGCCTGTTGTTGAGAAGATCAATGAACGATCCAAGGCTCCTGCTTCGTTCACGTCGAGGTTTGGTATACGACCTGCTCGGTCGGAGTGGTTCCGTTTATATAGGGTGCGTTACGTGGCTACCATTTTCGCATTGAAGTTGACCTTTTTCTTGCTGTCAGGAATTCTTCTTGCCTTCTGAATCGTTCGATTTGGTCTTTTTGAAAGCAAAAATTGCGATCCTTTGCTCCAAAGGTTTTGAAATCATGGATCTTACGGAGTATGTTCACCTACCGATGCCAAGCGTGTATTTTACTGACATGTGGTCGCCAGCTTCAAGAGTGTTACGATTCCGCTTCGCGACGATGGTCACGAGCGGTTGGCGAAACGTTGCGAATCATGCAAGCCGATGGGCATGTTCCGCGTCGAAAATGAGTTCCTGTTGTGTTATGATGGTAAGGCATCATCCATCTCAACTATCCAGTCCACTGCTCACTTGGTCATAGAATTCGGCATTTACGTGAACAAACACGGAGCGCCAAGCCGTTCCACGGGAACGATCGAATGGGAGGGTACTGCGGAGCGCGTGGCCGTGCACTGGCCATTCATCCTTCTCTTTGACTCACGATTTATCGAAGTGAGAAACGTCTCTAACGGTCTTCTTGCCCAGATCATTCCTGGGAATGAGATTCGGTGCATCTGGGATGGCCGAGGCACGTCAACGGCAGCCACCACAGGTGCAGAAGGGCTCCACCAGTCGATGCACCTCGATCCTCGGATACATGCCGTCATGTCCGCACCTGAACCCTTGGGTCAGACTGGACAACCTGGTCGACCGCGGGCGATCGCACAGCACGTTTTCGAGCTCGTACCAACGGTTCCTCTTTACCCGCCTGGTTCGTTGGCGTCTCCATCCCAGTCTGCGTATTTCCAGCAGTCCAGTTCGCCTCCGCATTCGCCGAGTATGATGGCTGCTAATTCGTGGAACTGAAGGGGGTTGACACGTTGATGTTAGATGGGAACCCCTCTTTCTTTTCTTTCCATACCTTGTTTAAAATCATTTTCTGCTTATCTCCCGTGTTATCGTTGGACCTTCGATTTCAGATCCCATTTCATTTTTTGTTACACGAGTTTTGAGTGGTAGTGAACGCTTTCACCCTCGATCTCGATCGTTTCTTTTCTACCTTAGTCTTTGGCCTGATATGCGCTGTATTTGTGGTACCCTCGTTATGCGAATGCAATTTCTTCTTTCTTCTTTTTATTCTTTCTTCTGCCGACGTGTGAGGGTCATTGTGAATCGAAGCGCTAGCTAGAGCTGATACCTCATTGGCTTGAAGCCTCAGGCCCAGTGGAAGCTGAGGGTGAGATATGTATTGGGAGGTGTAGCGAATGATGTTTAGGGTAAAGAGTAAATAGGTTTATCAAAGGTGACTTGGCACTGGCAGTTTACACTCATATGTAGCAGGTTTCTCGCCTCCCCGGAGTCGGCCGCAAGTGACATAGCCAGTTCCTTGAAGTCCCTGTACTAGTAGTCTTGAGCCCCGCAACATTGTGCAGCTCCTTGAATTCGATCTTATTCTGGAACCCAATCGCACCAGACTGACCAGAGTGCCCCACCATCGAGTGTCACGCGTCACTCTCAGTACCAAGGTGACCAAGAAGCGCAGAAATCGAAACGTACGCTACTATAGGGCCTTGTACTAGTGGTGATCGTGACCTTCATCCCAGCAGCTGTATCACTCGGGCCAAAGTCCGAGGTGCGCAAAAGATGATAGAGAATCGCTAGTTGACTCGGTGTCAGAATGGCATATAGCCTGGTTATAAACCGCAGAACGTTTTGCTGACTCGACTTGAACTTGGCCAGTGGCAGCTGGAAACTGGCTATCCACGAGCTTGCTTATGTAAAGTGACTCTGCATTCGACCTCACCCGACCAAAACAGGTCAATGCCCCCTGGGAAACTATATATGTCTATCCGCATGGCTGCCTGCCACTTTCGCAAACTTCAGCTGGTATGATGCGAGTGTCTTCAAGAACGCGGTTTAGGAAACCAAAGCCAGGAGTATTTTTCAAACTAAACTTCGATGTATTGTTTCTCGTACGTGAATTCCTACTCTGTTCTTTTCCGGGTCGTCCATTTACTAACAAATACGATGACAATAGATCGCGGAATACCTTCATCCAAAGGCGCTCCTGAATCTCTCCCGCACATGCAAGTCTCTCCGGGGTTTCTTGATGGATGAATCCTCAATGTTCATCTGGAAGACTGCTCGCCGTCAAGTGGACGGACTCCCTGACTGTCCAACCGACTTGACCGAGCCAGAATATGCCGATCTTGTGTTTGACGCCCATTGTCACGTAGGTACTGATCGTCTGATAGTTCGACATGCTCTGAGATGCAGCATAGCGCTGTGGATGGTCGGCGAAAACAATCCTCTGGTACATACGCCGCAGGTACTGTCGAGACTGCAAACTCGAACGGTATGGTTTCGTGGACATCCTAGCATAGATTTTGACTCAACAGACACCATCAGCCTTGTCGATATTTCTTCCTGTGATGAGGTCATCCGCAACAACCAAGTCCTGCACTCGGAAGATCTCACAATAGAAAAAGGTCTGTGGGGGTTGCGATTCTTGAGATCGTACTACTAAATCGCATTTACAGAATCAGCAATGTGGGTTGACATTGAGCAGATGGAGTTGTTTTTGGACGAGTACCACCAGTCTTCTGACAAGGAACAGTTTTTGCATGAGAGGCTGAAGCAGTATCGTGCTATATTTCGTGTCTGTTGGACTCCCTCTCTTTGTGGCCAGCTGCCTAATGTATTTAACAGCACGCGTTCGCATGTGAATCTTGGCGAGACGATCAGGAACGAGCACGCAGAAAGAATCTAGCACTAGGTCGGAAGGAACGACACGACAAGTTAGTTGTTTCTCTTTATAATCATAGTTTTGACATATAGCTCTGTGCAGAATCTTCGAGCGCCTCGAGAAACGCGGGTATGGACCAGAAATTGAGTATTTCGGACAACCCCGCGTCCGAGATTCCAACAAACCCGTTTTCAGGACATCAAAGCCCCTCACAGACAAAGGTCAGCTTGCACAAAATCAGGTAACCTCGCATGAGAACTGATTGTTGATACAATAGAGTGGTGCAAGATGCGGGGTGAATGGCGTAGGATCATGGAAGACTTCCGGTCCCAACGATTGGAGGAGGTTGTTTACCCGTCACGTCGACACTCATTGGCTACTGAATACAAAACTTATGTGACGCACCCGCCACCAGATACACCAACCTTTGACCTTCTTCCACACGTGGCTGACATTGCTCGTTTTCCCACCTTCCGAGATATCATCAAGGCTGCAGAAGAAACTCGAATAGATGATAAACTATTTGCAACCGCGTTTGCACAGTTGCCTACGTCAGTTGATGAATGGAGGAAGAACCTCGACACTGAAATTGCTGCACTGGTTAAGATCCCTTCTGACTTATCTTCAGGAGACATTGCCGCTGGCCAGGTTGTTGCGTCCAGTAGTACAACACCCATAGAATCGTCGCAAACGAACACGGACAAGCTACACCTAGCTTGTGCATTATTCCGCGCAGGCGGAGGTGTTTACACTCATCCCGAGGTGCTCTCGGTTTGCATGCGTCACACCTCCTTCCACAACGACACTGGAGAGGATTCGAGACATGCTGAGTCTGTCGAGGAGCGGTTCTCCATTCGGTTTGTAGAAGGAGCTTCACACATCGTCCGTGCATGTGGGCTGGATCCAAATGTGGCCACGGTGGATGATATGGACCGCCGGAATGCTCGGCTGACTTGGAATTGTCTGTGTGACGAGGATCTGTGCGACGGGTGTCTGTTCGACGGGTGTCCGTGCTCGGAGCTAGATACACGTGATGCTGTCATGAACTGGAGGGATGCGGTACGTCTTCCCCTTCACTGAGAGGCATGCTTTGAGAGGCTGAGCATTGAATGTTGATTAATAGGTCCGTCTTGCTACCAGCTCTGACCGTATTTACCGTTATAGGCGAAAAGCGCCTTATAACGCGCTGCGCTGGCAGCTTCTCAGCGACGAGTACATCGATGCAATCCAAGCTGTCGAGCAATCCGTTGAGACATTAACACCACAATATACGCGCTGCCTTTTATGTCTGCCTTGCGTAGGGGATGCAATGTCAGGTGATGAATTTGCAGAGCATTTAATGCGCTGGTAAGTACTTGCATTGTTGTTCCCGGGAACAGCGCCTGATACTAATGAATACGACAAACGAAACACAGTCACAACATTGAAAAAGAGGACATTAAACGAGGCGTTCATTATATCCCCTTGGGCATATCCGATTCTCCTCCGGTGGCGGAGATGGTCAAGGAAGGGGAGCAAGTGACGTTCAGGGTGTCTCGACAGTATCAACGTGTGTGTGCCCCCCTTACGAGGGGGAGGGGGAGATATTGGTGAATTGTGGACACCTTTTTGTTGTATGGTACAAGCTGGCGGTGAGGGTGCGGGGCAAGCAAAAGTGTCGCGAACGGGGGGGGGGGGGGTGCAAGCAGGCAGGACGAAAGTAGAGTGAC
>JBBPQD010000148.1:0-18295 GCA_038092355.1 Caloboletus inedulis
GCTCGAGAGCAGCACGAAGAGGCAAAGCATTCCTTCGAGTGTCGCTATTGCGATCGCGAATTCAACTCTGAGGGGGCTCGGGAGCAGCACGAAGATGCCAAGCATCATCCTACAGTTGAATGTCGCTATTGTAGTCGTGAGTTCTCCTCAGAGGGTGCTCGGGAGCAGCACGAACATGCCACGCACTACTTCGAGTGCAAGCCCTGTGGTAGGAGCTTTACCGCGGAAGCGCTCTGGCAGCACGATAAAACCACGCCGCACGTCGAGTGCAACTACTGTACGATGAAGTTCTTTACCCAAGACTCCAAGGATGAACACGCGAAGTCCTGCAGTCACAACCCTGCCAATCGTGTTACGCGCCGCACATTGGTGTCCTCCAACCGCCCGAATTTGTCGTTTGGTTCACCGTCGTCAAATGCTTCAAAATCGACGGGTAGTGTTGATGAAGAGTCATCAACCTCTGTCGTCACCCAAGGCACAGATGAAGAATCAGAATCACCCGTTTCTCCTCATTCGTCAGCTTCGACATTGGACGCAGGAGAAACATTCCACTCGACAAGTGGAATTCCTTTCACAGATGTGCCCGACGAGGGGGCTACCATCGAGGAGACTTGCCCCTGCGCTCATTCGCTCGAGCCCGGTGTATGCTCGATATGTCAACAAGCATCGTCTCTGCCACCAAAGATAGACGAGCCTGTACCAGATGATGCGGAGAATGTCGTCTCCGCTTGTGATAAACACCAGGATGATTCTACGGATCTCCGTAGCGTTATTTTCCAGTGTATACCTTGCCTTGAGGTCTTTGGGACTGAAGAGGCTTTTCGGAATCACGTTTGTGCTTCCCGTGCGGCTATGTTCCGACCCCATTGCCCGATATGCTACACTCAGTTCGATGACGAGCTGTTACTTCAGGAACACATGGAAGGTCTTCAGTCTTTCTCGTGTCACCTCTGTTTGACTCGGTGCTGTTCGGATGAGATGCTACAGGATCATCTGCTCGGTCATCCGACGTGCGGCAAGTGTGGCAAATCCTTTGCCGATGATCTTGCCCTTTGCGCGGTAAGGATTTTTTCAGTCTCACGGCCACCTCATCGATGAACGCTGTCATTCACTGACATCGAATCTATTGTCAGCACGTGGAATCGGACCACCCAGTCGTGGTCTGTTGGGATTGTGATGGCATCGTTGTCGAGACGGACAGTCTCGAGTTGCATTACACGGACTCTTCCGCACATCCATCGTGTGCATTCTGCGGCCTTGGGAAGAGAAATTCGGCCGATATGGACGAGGTTTGTGTGATCGCCGCGTTGTTGTGGTACACACGTTTCTTACATCCCATGCAGCACGTCAGGCACGTGCATGCCCCAAGTGCGGAGATAGAAGACGACAGGGAAGATGGCAACGTAAACGTCAGTGCCAGATCATACGTAGCTTGGCACCGTGCTAACTCGATTTTTGTAAAATTAGGCGAGTCCTGATGAAAATGTTCCTTTAACAGAAAAGCGACCCCCTGGAGTGGACCAGGAGGAAGTCGCACGATCTCCTTTGGAGGAACTCAATCGCACGCCACCGCCATCTGGTGTGGAAGTTGTTGGTGGACCAGGTGATGAGTTGGACAATAGCCCATTACAGACGGAGTCATCTCTTTTCTTGTCACCTCAGCCACCCATGCCACCGCAGGTTGAACACGTAAATGAGGCGGCCGGGAATCCGTGCGTCATCAACGGAGAGGCACCCCCAGATGCTGATCTACACCCATATGCATCTCCCTCGCCGACACCCTCCGAACGTGGCAGCGATGCAAGTCGGGTACAATTGCTCGCTCCCGAAGCAACCAACACGGCCACACATGATGATCCTCGGCCTCCGTCTCCCGCATCTTCTCTTTCGGCCGAGCCATTCTCTGATACAAGGTCATGTCCCCCCCTTATTTTGTTCGCCATTGTAATCAGACCAGCCGACTGACACGCTGACAGCACACAGAGCTCTCCGACATCATCCGACCAATCGGTCGTGTTTGTTTCGGCCGATGGGATACCCGACTACGTCCGCGAGAACCGTGCGGTATTGGTCGCCACCAGCGCGGGTTCCCCTTCGTCAGACCGCACTCCGTTACGACTTTCATCATCATCGTCGCTTGAATCCTTGGGAATGGCAGAGTCTATACCCACGCAGGAGGCACGTGCGCCGGCCTCGGACAAGGATGCGACCCCGATAAGCACGGGTACGAGTAACGTGACACACCGTTTGCACTGCCGAATTTGTCTTTTGGATCCGTGTGAGGACATGACGGCGACGATATGTGGCCATCTCTTTTGTAAAAGGTATGTGTCTGGGTGGTTTTTTTTTTTCCCTTTGTCGCACGTTTGTAGATGTGATCGGCGTTTACGAACCGCGGGTTTGGTTTCCGTTAGGTGCATCACGCAGGCCGTCGTTGCAAAGTCGGAGTGTCCTGTTTGCAAGAGCGCGACGTTGCTCTATTGCCTCTTCAAGCTGGATCTATCGGTCTAGTCGCCATGTACAAGTGTGCGGGATATCTATCTCCACGGCGTTGGAGAGCCGACTCATCTTGGGTTGTTATTTTTGCATGGCGTTTTCTTCCGCATGGATTCGTGTTTCAGGACCATGAACAGCGCTTCTGTGCCATCACCTGTGCTCACCATATGCCCTGTATCTTGTCTGTAATTTGAAATTGTTGTCTTGCATACTGGTTCACATAATGTGAAGAACGGGTGGATAATGTCTCTACAGTTTGTAAGTGGTAAGTACATATGTACAGATATTGCTCTACGGTGGGCCAAGGCTGAGGTGGCACTCGAGCCCCGAGTGTCGCCCACACGATTTCGTTCCACCGGAGATGGTGTGGACCTACGAGTTGGCTGGACAGTCTGTTTGACCAACGACAGCCATGTCGAATTGCGAAACCTTTTCCGTCGGGCTCTCGCTGATCTCGCGGTTGGACTCTTGAGCTTCGCGCCGTTGGCGTCTCCGCTTTCCGTTGGCCGACTCGCATCCAAAGATTTTTGTGCGTCCCTAGGAAAAATGATTTTTTTTCAAACCGTGTTACTTGACAATGAACCTGGGTTTACCTCTCGGAACTTGTTGTACACGAGCGCGGCGATGACAGCCAACCAGTAAAAGACGTATGACAACACGCTACCCACTGGGCGGGGGCGCGGGGGGATCAATAATGTAGTCGAGAGAGGAAGGAGAGCCTTACATGTCGCGCTGTTTTGCCAACCAAGGATGGCGTTAAAGACGGACCAAGCACCCGAGGTGGAGTCACAGCAGTCGAGGTGCCAAACGTTGCCTCGGACGTCGTACGAGCCAGGACCGGTTCCACCAGCGTCATCAGAGGAGGCACCGATGAGGTGCAAGAACACGTTCTCCTGGAATGCCCAAACGGCTTTGGAGAAGAGGCCGGCGCCGATGAGGAGGAGGAGGTTGGTCATGCAAATAAGGAATATTTTGAGAGCTGTTTTTGGATTAATTTGAATACTTGGCAGGGGGGGATGACGAGATACTTGCTTGTTCGGCTGGCGAATTGGTATACGATAACTCCGCATACAAGGCCACTGATGATGCCGACGATAGCAGCGATGGGTATGGAAGTAGCGGGTTCTGCGAGGGATACGCCGCCAACAAAGACGACTGCCTCGACACCTGTTGATAGCGAGGGGGTCAGGGAGGAGAGGATGGTGGGGGAAAGGGACTTGCCCTCGCGAAGGACGGTGATCATGGGGAGGATGAAGAGGACCCATCTGCCGGTTTTTGCGTCGCGATCGCGAGCTAAGAAAGAACGTGAGAAAGGCGTGTTGGAAGAGAAGGGTATGCCTACATTGGCCGTCGAACGCGTTTTGGAGTTTTATGCGCCATTTGGCGCGTGCATTCTCCATTTTAAGCATGGTGATGCCCATAACAAAGATCATGAGAGAAGCGACGAGCTGGAATATGCCTGAAACTGTGTCAGGGCTGTTGCGACAGGACACGGCGAAGTAAGCGTGCCTTCCCATAGTTGTTCCGAGCCTGTCCAGAAATTTTTTGCCTGAGTGAACCAAATGGCGACAAAGGTTGCACCGATAGCGATGGCAATAGCTAAGCCGACCGATGCACCAATAATGACCTGGGATAGGCGTCTGTGGGAGAGACATGTGCGTGCAGACGAGAGCATACCTGTAGCCTGAGTTTTCTGAGGATGGGGGAAGTGACGGGGGTGGGATTGGACTCGGGGTCTACTGTGTGAGCAAGGGATGAAGGGGGAGAGCGGGTGTGGTCGGGGAGCTGTTTGTGGAGGATCTGGTCTACGAGGCTGAGGAGGACAGAGATGATGAGGGCAGTCTCGAGTGCCTCGCGGAAGACGACGAAGTAGATGGAGAGGGAGAAGAGATTCTGAGCCATGAGGGTGGTGAGCAGAGCAGAGCAGAGCAGAGCAGCGGGTGTCGGCTTTATCTGATAAATTTCTCACCGAGGTCTCATCTGACTTGGCTTATCTGATAAAGACAGCCGGGCTCAGGCACATCTTATCAGATTTCGCCTTGCCGTCCCATAAAAACCGTATCCCCCTCCTAAAAATACAGCAACCCAATGTTACCCGCCCTCCTCTCCCTCCTCGCTTTCTCCACCACCACCTTGGCCGGTGTCCAGGAATTGTGGTGGACAGTCACCTATGTCCAGGACGCAGATCCAGACGGTCTCTTCCCCCGTCGTGTCATCGGCATAAACAATACCTGGCCGTGAGCAGTTTCATCCTCGCCCCGTCGTGACTTGACGCGCCCTCTTGACGCAGACCACCTCCACTCTCCGTTGACACTTCGGATTCCCTCCTGCTTCACGTGACCAACTCACTCGATGTACCGACGAGCCTACACCACCATGGTATGTTCTTCAACTCCACCAGCTGGATGGATGGCGCTTCCGGGGTGTCTCAGTGGCATGTTCCTGAATATACCTCCCTCTGTCACTCCTCTTATACGATCCATAGCGGCATCCCGCCCGGTCAGACCTTTGATTATCTCGTCCCAATCAACTCTTCGGGTCAACACGGCACCTTCTGGGCTCATGCCCACATATCCGTCAGCGCATTTACCAACCCTTTGCCAGCCAAGCTGATTTTGTTTCGTCATCCAATCAGGGTCAATATGTTGACGGTTTTCGTGCACCCCTTGTTTTGCATCCATCCAACGAAGTATACCAATACGACGAAGAATTCACCATCATCCTGGGCGATTGGTATCACCAAGAACACGCCGTTTTAATACAAAGCTTCATCAGTATCACCAATCCAAGCGGCATTGAACCCGTGCCAAGTAAACTCTATTATTGTCACAAACTATTTCCCCTTTTGATGCATCCACTTGCTTACGTTTAGGTTCCGGGTTGATCTACTTTGCCCAAAACTCGTCCTACTTGCCTCCCATTGCGGGAACCTCTCCCGCCCCAGTAACATCTGCGGTAGGATTCAACGAGAATGCCACACTGCCATTTGTTCCCGGTCGCACCTATCGGCTCAGAATCATCAACACGGCCGCGTTTTCCGCATTCTACTTCTGGATCGACGGTCATGACATGCGCATCATCGAAGCCGACGGAGTAAGCATGCTGTCTCGTCTAAACGACCTCCATAAACTCAACTGGCGTCATTCATGTAGACAGATGTTCAAGAATATCCGATAGATATACTCAGTCTCTCCGTGGCACAACGTTACTCCATACTCGTTCAGGCTCGGAATGATTCATCTTCCAACTGGATGATCCATGCTAACATGGACACAACAATGTTCGACCAGGTTCCCTCGACACTCCAAACAAGTCTGTACCACTCTCACTTCATTCGCATTCCACGACTGAGATGTGCCCAATTAGATATCACTTCTTCGATAACATATGCTGCTGGGCAAAACATCACTCAACTAGGGCCCGTACAGGACTACGTCATGACTAACGATACCGCACTCGTCCCAGTCGAGTCGATTCCGCAACCTGTAGCTTCACAATCCATCGAATTGGAGGCAGTATTCCAAACCATGGACGACGGCACGAGCCATGCAATACTCAATGGCTATGTCTACAACTCTCCGATCGTGCCCGCCATCATGTCCGTTCTCACTCTCGGCGAAAATGCAACAGCCCAAGAAGCCTACGGACCGTATAGCATTATGCTCAATCATCTCGATGTTGTTGACATTGTGGTCAAGAATGCTGACACGGGGTCACATCCATTGTGCGTCGGCTTTTTGTTTCTAACCATGCTCGCGGTTTCATTTCTGATCTATATGCCTCAGCCACCTACACGGTCACAACTTCCAGATCGTCCATCGTGCCGACGACTACACCTCGACGGATCCTACACTGAACCCTCCGCTGATCGAAGGGCAAGCCAACCCAATGCGCCGTGACACTATCACCATTCCCGGTGGCGCGTCCGCTACGCTTCGGGTTGTTGCGGATAATCCTGGGGCGTGGTTTTTCCACTGTACGTTTTTCTCCCGATCAATGCGCATGTGACGTAGCTCGCTAACCCACTTTTTTTCGTGGCTAGGTCACATCGAATGGCACTTGCAAGCTGGTCTCGCAGTCCAATTCATCGAGGCGCCGCTTCAGGCCCAGGAGCGCGCTGTAGGATACGTCCCGTCGTCCTTGTATGAGCAGTGTGCCGCGCTCGGTTTACCTCAATCGGGGAATGCCGCTGGTCATGCGTCTGTGACGGATCTGTCCGGGCTGCCTTTGGGACCTTGGCCACAGATCATGGGTTGGCTGCCAAAGGGTATTTTGGCTATGACTGGGTGAGTGTGTGCTTGAGCTCACGGGGGACTGCATCTGATCTGTGTTGTCTTGACGCAGGTGTGTACTCACAGCCGTCATTGGCATGTTGACTGTGGTGTGGTACGCGATGGGAGTCGCGGACAGCGAGGAGGAGATCGAGAAAGAGGTGATGAGACGCATAGAGGCCAAGCGAAACCGAAAACGCTTTGGGCTATTCAAAAGGACGCACTGATACATTTAAACCACGTATATACATTTAAACAAAGCCACGGGCTATCGTGACGCTCAAGTAAAGGTGGGAGAAGAGTAACGACCACCATGTCTTCAAGCCGACGTGTCGATGCGGAATAGACAATACAACAACGTCGGTGCCTCGCATACAGGACAACGTGCATCTTTCATAACGGCCGTAGAAATGCACCTGCGAATCCGGTTTCAGCAAAAACGCGGGACCCAAAGATCAACAAACGTACTCGTAACAAAACAAGTGGCCACATGTAGTCGTCGTCGGTGTTTCGCAGTGATCGCTATAGCAGGACCTACAGTGATAGGACGGCGTTGAAGGCGCTGTCGTCGTCCCATTCGATCGTCTGTTGTTGTATGCGCGGGGGGATACGTGACTTGCTTGACCGTGGGTCCACTTTCGAATCGGACGCCTGAGAGCCGAAAATCGTGGTAATTTACTGACGCCTTGCATTTTTGGTAAAAAGATCATAAAGGACGGTTGACACGCGTGAAAAAAAAATGCAAGAGTGTAGGACAGACATACCGTTCGTCTTCAAATTTGGTCGAGGGAGTACGACCGGTGGTGGATCGAGGGACGAATCGCTCGACGTGGAATGCCCGCCCCATCCCGAATCTGACATGATGCTATCATCAAACCGCACCTCGCGGCGGCGCCCTCGGTCACCTAGAGCGAGTCCCGTGGACGATAAAATGGGCGATGGGATACCAGGACTACGAGGTACTGGACACAAGGACGGTTCTGGCGCCTGGTGTGTGAGGGATAGATATGCCCGTGCCTCGCGAAGATATTCTGGCGTCATGCTCGCCGAGACGCTGATCCCAGCCGACTCGGGGGAGATAGAGCTAGGACATCCCGAGTTACTAGAATGAACAATGTCAGTAAAAAGAAACATTCACGTCTGCGCACGCGGAAGGAAATCTGACCACGACCTTGCGCTACCAGTCAACTGTGTCGAGCTTGGAACCAGCAAGCTCAACTGCGGGATAGTATATTCGGATGTTGCCGTCTGACTTTTGGAAAACGTGCCGTTTATCCCCTTGGATGAGGATATGGAACGGGGATGAGACGAGGATCTTCTAGAACCTGTATCGCTGGTCCAACTCGATGTAGACGACGAGGATGCGGCACCCGGATCGGGTAATTTAACGACGGGGGAGATCAATGGAGGAGAACGCGTAAAGGAACTGCTCGAATTACTACCCACGTCATCATGTTCGACCACAGTCACTGCGGCGCCGCTAACCCCTTGAGAGAGTGAGAACGTCGGGGGTAGTTCAGGCAATGGGCTGAACGGGCTGTCGAAGTCGATCGATTGCATTGTCGACACACCGGATATGAGAGGTGTCCCAACAGCCGGAAGCGTCGACAAGGGAGAGTGATCAAACTCGGGAGATGCCTTGAGATTTTCGCCAGTGTCCAGAGAGAGTGATTGGAGGGTCGCGTGCCACGGCTGTCCATCGGTAGGAGATCGTTGTTCAACAGAAAGGGTAGAACTGCGCGAGTGCGATCCAAATGAGCCGCCAGATTGAGCAGTTACCCTTTGAGATGTAGAGCTAGAGTAACCGCTCAGACTGGGGGGTAAGGGGATGAATGACGCATATGGGAGATTCGCACTACCCTCGAAGCCCCAAACAGGGTCGACGGCTCGAGCACTCATTAAGGGACTCGAAAGATCGTCATGGGGTATCTTATCCGCGCGATCGGGCTCAACGGCCGAAATGTCAGAATGCCCCTGACCACCAAAGCGTGGGCGGTGGACGACGAAAAGATGCTAGAAAGTGGAAGGAGGGTCAGCACCAGGTTATTCATGTCGAGTTCCAGATCTCACGTATTGGTACGCATCCGCGTCAGCAAACCTGATATCGCAGTCTTGGCATTTCGGATGATTGAAAAAATGCTTGATATGATTCTGCAAGATATCTGGGGTGTCAAAGTGCCATTGGCACAGGTAACAATGGCACTCGGGATGCGCAGAAGCGCCATGCTGCACGATTTTTTGAAGGTCAAGGGAGAACCAACGACGAGTCTCATCACTTACGTCCGTATAATCAAACTCATCTCTGAACCCAATACCACATTTCTCACATTTGGGATGTTTCGGCGAACTCAAGTAGTGAACAGCGAGTCCTTCCGATTCGAAAGATTCACCCTCGCATACATGACAAGCGATGCGTGGGTGGACTTCATCGACGTGCTGCGAACCCTGATTAGTACTTTGACTCTCACCTTAATCAAGCATGACACTCACGGCGGTGTACGTGTCGTTGTCCTCGAATCCAAATTGACACTTCTCACAGTGAGGGTGGATATTGCTCGGGGAGATCCTGTAGTGTTCAAGGAGCTGATCCTCCTCGGGATAGGCCAAGCCGCATGAGTGGCATGCGTAAGGGGAACGATGCAGCTCCAGATGTTCCTCCAATGCTCTCATGTCCATATAGATGCCATGGTGGCAAACGGGGCACGAATGAACTGTAACGACATGGACGTCGAGTTCCGTTTGAGACATACAAGTCTCGTAGCAGACGTCGCACTGAAAGTCGCGGCGGCGGTTCGTGGCTGCATGGGTCGCCTCTACACCAGGTTCCGCGGAAGCTCGGAGAGAGCTCGGCTTTGGGCTACGCTGCGGAGAAGCAGCATGAACTAAATTTATATGCTAGTGGGTCCAAGTAAACATCGGGAGCCCCCTTAACTCCGGGTTGCGGGACTTACCGCGAGTAATGCGTTATCATCCTCAAAGCCGAGACGGCAAGAAATACAAACTGGATGGTCATTATCTGCGGCAGCGAAGTGGAGTGTCCGCTCCTCCTCTGTCTGGTACCGCGTCCCGCACCTCTTGCATAGAATAGGGTGGGAATGCTCGATCTTGTGATTAGCCAACGTCTGGGCATCTCTCAAAATGCCATCTTGGCATACCGCACACGAGTGGATGGTGTCGACGTGTTCTTCGAGCGCGGCTGTTGAGGAACAGATCAAGTGGCAAATAACGCACTCCGCCCTCGCCGGATGCTTTGCAGCCACGTGGGCATGCAAGCCCTCCTGACCTTTGAATTGTTTGTTGCAAAGATCGCAGATAACAGGCCCTTTCCCGGGCGAGTTGGGAGGGACATTCTTGTTTCTTGGAGTTTGAGAGCTCGCCGGACGAACGGCAGCTGGACTGGAGCTTCTCTGGGAAGCGAGGTTGGCGTCGGAAGCGGAGTCCGCCTGACGACTGTTCGGTTGAGTCTTTTGGTGCGTTTGCTTGAAGTGGTCATTCCACTCGCCGAGGGAGGAGGATAGGTAACTGCACTTTGAACATGGGATCTTCCCGTGGCGGGACCGATGCGCTTCCAGCTCAGCAACAGAGTCGAAGTTTGCTTGGCACTCGCTGCAGTGGTGTATAATACGCTGCTCGACCACGTCCAATTCGTTGGTCGTCGCATTGCTGTTCACGGCAGTCGAAGACGTAGAGACTTCGCGAGACTCCGATTGGTGAGCAAGTTCCGAGGAAGTTGAGAATTTGGGGGAGGATGCCGAGTGAGGCGGATAGTGTTGTTTAGCCTTCTGGTGGCTGAGTAAACCGACTGGAGTGGTGAACTTCTTGTTGCAGATACAACATCGAGTGGGGGGGACTCGCCGAGGGGGAGGCTGCCCTACGGTGCTAGGAGGTGCTTTTGAATGCACCCCTGAAATATGCTAGAGAGCAGATAGAACGTCAGGCTATGCATGGCGGCCCCTGACAAGCGAGCGACCAGCTTACATTCGTCAATTCGCCAATTTCGGAGAACGAGGGCTGGTCGCCAGTCGGGCACAACAGGCAATGGGGCATGGGTGGTATGATCGTAGTGTTTGTGACGGCTATGCTCTCCCCAGGTCCAGTCTTATAAGAGACCGTTGCCCCAATACACGACTTCACCGCGTGTTTCGAAAAGGGCTGCTCACCTCACTGCGTCAACTGACCCAGATTCGGATTTGTGTGTCCAGAAGCCATAGCCTACAGCACGCTATTCCAATGCGTACTGCAAAAATTCCTTCGCTATCAACCTGACCAATCCACACATTGAGATCCAAATGCTCAGCATGCTTCCCCCTTGCGTCGCGCGAGGTGGGAATCGCCCGGTCTTTAAAAGTAATTTGTTTAATGAAAATGGGCGTCTGCGTGGTGGAGTTCCGTGAAGAATTTCCGATCCTCGAGCCGAAATATTAATGACCAGTGGTAGTATCACCATCTCGAAGTCGAGCCAATATTATTAGCAAGACCCACGACGTGTTGAAGACTCCACTGAATTTCGCTCTCGCACCTCGATCGTTGGTCCTCCAGAATAGTCGAGTAAAACAAGAGGTTGAGCACAGTCGACTATCGACCGCAATGTCACGGTCAAGTTCGAAGATCGAGAGGCAAACACTGACTGTATCATTTGTTTGGAATTTGCCGGCAGAATTTGAACTCAAGTTGGACCACCGCGACGTTGAACCAAGCCTTGGTCGAACTCACCCCCAAATTTCATGTTGCAGGTCGATGTTGTCTGGGTCGTCTGGGGGGCAGTGTTCGATCTAGCCCACATGATTGTCCTTGGTCACTCCCTCCTGCGTCTCCCTAGGACACCCCCTATGACTTGCTTGCCCTGGACCGACTCCATCTATCGACCGACAATCAGCACCCTGAGCGCAACAAAGTGGAACAAATCCAAGCCCGATTTCTTGGGAGTTTTGAAGAAGAGAAGGATGCTCCGAACATCATCAAGTGACACCTCAATGTGAAGAGTTTTCCGCAGAACAAGCTTTCAAGACATCTGAGATCCAGGTTCGTTTCGTTATTTCATTAGGAGCCGCGACACGCGATCTTATTACTTTGTCACAGTCTCAGGACCCTGCATCACATTCGTTCACCCTGTGCGTTTGAACTATCGCAAGAGAAGATGCCCTTGGGGAGTGATTCTTATTGTCAAGATCGTTACTTTCCACAGCCACAGCCCACCCTTGCCCCAGAGCCCAGGCCGATGTCATGGAGGAAGGCCTCTGTAAGATGGTTGCGCTCTGAGGGTCGAGCCCCCGCTTCCATCCTTCACTGTATCCGTATCCATCGTCTCAGATTTGGCTCCGGCTAGTTGCCCGACGCGGAGTGGGTGTTCCTTGCACTAGACAACCCGTCTTCGCAAAGCCCATCTCGATGCAGGAACATGTATCAGGATGGGCTTTGTGTCCAGCTGGCATGGAAGAGTGGCACAGGAAGAACGTGATAGGCATAGCCATCATGCCATCGTTGACCATGTACTCATCCCCTCACTCACATTAACTCGGCCACTCTGCTCTAGACTTGTGCAATACTGGAATCTCGACCAATATTGATATCTTCGGGGGTCGGTAGCAAACTGCCGTTGATATTCTTATGCGATGAGAACATTCTTGTACTGTCTAGCCGCTTGATATGACCAGTTAAGTACTAGATTTCGATGAACCACCTTTGATTTCATCCGAGTTTTATACGCGAGCGCAACGGCGACTTTGCGCAAACTGGGCTGCAACAGATGAAGGTGTGTCCGAAACGCAACCGAGGTCTCGGGCTCCGATGAGGCCAACAGGGCTCAGTCTCGGCCCCAGGGCGTTTTTCTTCGGTCTTCATTAACCAGGCTAACAACCTCGAAAGATATTGACTCTAGTGAATGCAACATGTCTGCGCACTTGGATCTGAAATTCTAGATAGGTACTTCGAGGTCCCAACCATCCGAGTGCAGCTGTTGATGCATTCGGGAATAGATACATTTCTTAAATACAGCAAGTTCTAGTACTATAATCGCAGACCCGTAGATGGACTATTTGCTTCACAATTCGGACAGAGGCTACCAATCATTGAGTCTGTGCCGTAGGCTAGTCAATGAAGAACTTGTAGGCAGCTCGCCATGCTTTATTCCCACCCCGCTCGATGACATCCTGGAGGATAACGCGAACGGTGTAACCATCCGAGATTCTGAGGCGCTTTTTTCAGTGCTTACCCCATGGCAAGGGATTATCCGGTCAAACTCCCAGGAAGCCACCGTCTGTGCGTCGCGTTTCATTGCTCTAGAGGATGTTCACATTTACCCAAAAGTTGACAAGACAAGTACTGGTTTAAACTCACTCAACGTCAGTAGTGACACCTTGAATGACCTTTTGGTGAGCCCAAGAATCCGGCTTCAAAGTTGCTTGAGGGATCCATCTGGAGGCTTTCGAGTACTAGGGACAGTCAAGGTGGACCACTGGGCGAACGAACTCATGTCACCCACTTGTTCCGTCGCTGGTAGATTGTACAACAGGTCTGCTTGAATCAGGGACCTGGAAGCGGTGTGAAGGAATGCAACATCTTTGTTTCTGAACCCAGCGAAATAACTAAAAGCTGTCGGGTCCACGTTCGTTCATCTGCTTTTTCCTGGTGGACGTACCAGTGCTTGATCTATTGAAACAGAGTCAGTTATGCATCCGGGTACGTCAAGTTTTACTCACATCATCTTCAAAACCATACTGCGTGTTGGGTGGATTGCGACCCCAGACTGACCACAGGGCCGTAGTTCACCTCGCTGCACCGCACTGACTCGAAAACGAGAGCGAATCACTCACGTCCGTCAAATGGAAATGATTTTTCGTTCATCCTTTGGATCGTATCTTCCACTCCAATGACCTTGGCATTAGGGTACGCCATCTTAAACTCCAACAGATAGAGATGGTGGACAGTATCCGGATTGATGATGTACCTGGGGGCATGTGTCAAGATGACAAGGTAAGAGCATCCAAGAAAACATACTTGACTGGACCGAGCTCATTGATCTTGGATTTCGTTTCATAGTCCAGAGGGGTCGAGGCGAGCACCCAAACACCACCGTCTCTTAATTTGATAGCCGTCGATCTACCACCGATAGGAAATACGCCATATCTAGCAAACGGACTAGAGGAAAGATTCAATAGGTAGGTTCGTTCGTTCGGTGCACTTGAACTAACCGGGAGAACGTCCAAACGTCCTTGGTGACCTGTTTCATCACATCGTAGTGTAGCAAATCGGGAGTGGGGAAACGTTACCTCGCGGATAACGGTATCTCCCATGTTCTCTGGTAACCTTGACTGAACAATTCAGTGGAAGGCTTCTTCTGAGGTGGAGGTTGTGGTGAGGCCCGAGTGCAGCGAGGTAGAGGGGAGGATATACCTCATGACAATGAGGTCAGATCGCAAACTGAAACATGCGCAGAAAACGTGAATGATCGTGATATATTTTATCCATGCGTCGAGATAGGGTAAGTAGTCCGAAAGCGAATGCTGTGTTTTCATTATCGTACATGCGCGTAAGCCAGCTGAAGAACAGAACGTGGTAAATACACTAATGATACTAGTCGAGTCCCTGGCCGTTGGGTGCGCTCTGATAAAGCATCGGTGAATCATAAATGAACGCATCGAGCTCCGAATCAGAACCGCTATCATCTCCAGAATCGTCCGAGTAATCATGCGCTTTACAGATATGAAAGACGTCCGTGAATGGCGTCTGAGGTGCGTCGTTGGAGTTGTCCGTCGACCGGGCGATGATGGATGCCACGCGTTCCTCCAGCTGCTGGCTCGGTACCAAAATACGGGGGCGCAGTTTCGTGTTCTGGAAAAATTCACTCAGCTCGTGGAGATCCTGAACCAACACGCCAAGGTCCTCGTCCAGTGTGTCGGCGAATGACATGATCTGTGAGCGTGACTCTAGATCGATATACGATGGACGGAGAGCACCGTTGCACGTTTGCGCGATGGCCATCATGTTGTTCCTGCAAATAGATCGCCGAGATTTGACTCCAGAGATACACCATCCCGAATCTTCAGGAACGCCAAATATTTCTCCTTCGTCTACAGAGGCAGCATTGACAGAGGCATGCATGCTCATCCGGAGAACGTTGCGAGAATTTTGTCCCCCGGACACCTTTGTCGGCTCTTCAAGAACGTCAAGTGCTTGAGCAGCCAGGTCACCTTTGACAAGTCGCAGCAGCGGCATGAGGTGTTCGGTCGTAAGTGAATGGTGTGTGTTTCGCGGGTCACGTTGCTGAAAGAATACCTTCAACACCTGCATCGTGTGAATGCGCACCCAGTTTTCCTTGTTGAGCACCAGGCCCAGAAGAAGGGTGGCAATATCCGACCAGCGTGTAGCCGAATAGTATTCGCGAAGCCCAGCGACCGACTGTCGAAGGAAGTCATCCTTGGTACGGAAGCGATTCTTGACGAAGGAGGTCATGATGCGAGAGATGGTGTCCCGGTCTTCTTGTGAAGCAAGGTTGGCAATGGAAGTGCAAAAGTCGTCGAGGGTAGCATCACGATCGTCGCCAGACATTGAATGCAAACACCACGGAAGGGAGAGGACGAAAAGATCACAAACACGACATTCGGAGGGTTCAATGAGTCGAGAATCTGAGATTCTGGTCAACAGCTGAAGTGCAGCGAAGGTGTCAACCATAGTAGTGGCCGAGCGTAAGCCACTCAAGAGGCACGTCTGTAAACTGTACGCGCCGTTCCAAGACTCTGGACACTGAGCGAGCACTGATTCGACGAGCTCCACGTTGTTTAAATCCAACTTTCCAAGTAACACGGTCAAGAGTTTGACCGCTGCGGCGAATTCTGATTCGACAACTGTCATGAGACATGATGCTGTGGCCCAGAAGAGACGTGGAAGGAGGGCTGGATTGAGATCATCTGAAGCCACAAAGACCGTAAGCGTAGACACGATCGCCTCAGCAAAGTGGCCAAGCTCGGTTTCATCATCACTTATGGTAGACCACAAGCAACTAAGTATATGCCCAAGGACGTCTTGAGAGAGAGGAACGTTCAGCAACCGGAAGACCTGAAGAGAGCGTTTGGGGATGCCGCGAACATGGTAGTGTTCAACGTAGGATATTGATAAAGCCGCTAGGTTCTTCGCCAGATCCGGGACGAATTGCCCAATGACGGACACCACTTGATCAACGATGTACTTCATGCGAGGCATAACTACTTCCTCCGCATCACTTTCCGACCAAAAAAGAGATTCCCCCTGGTCCTCCATGGTCGCGATGATTGATAACAGAGACACTCGAGCAGGTTGTCCCACTTTGTCAGTGGTCGATGGGTACCGGGGTACACAAGCTCTCATCAGCTGGAACAACATACGACGCGCAGCTGATCGTAGCATTGAGATCCTGTGATCCAAATGAGAGAGGACGGCCGAAAGGATGACGGGTATCTGTTCGTCGTTTGTCCACATGCGTTCGAGCGAGACAGAGCCAATGTACACCATTGCATACTGAGCGGGGCCCAAGAGTTGGCGGGGCTGATCGTCCGCGAACAGCACGTCGAGATCTGACCACAGCTCGAGTTCCTCCGGAGTTGGTTGCTCAAGCCGGTGTTCAAATGTAGGTAGCATCCCTTCCGGCCCACAAACGCAGCATAGCTCCTGGAAGATCTGTACACCTGCTGCAGAACGAGACAAGCAGGCAATAACCTCGGAGGCACATTTGACAAAGGCACTCGTAGCGACCTTAAGGGATTCGTTGACCAGGAAGGATGCAACGGCTCGCCCGGTTACTGGGTCTGGCACCTCAACGAGCCGGGCCCAGATCGCTGCGGTTTGTTCGGGCTGTGCATGACTAAATCGCTTGGTAAGAGCAAGCAAGTGATACACAACCAGGCTGCCCTTCGATGTCAAGGCCAGCTTAGATGTGTCAGGCGCACTGATCTCGAGGTTTGGTATCCAATGCTCCAAGCCTTGCAGCATGAGGTGACAAACTCTTTCGTTACCATGGCGGTGGACACGTAATAGTAGTGCTGTAACCTCCGTGAGGACATCGAACGCTTGCTCTGGATGCTCCCCTGCAAGACATTCTCCAACTAGCCGATGGGCTTGAAGATAAACGCTCGGGGTATCGTTGGCCACCATTACTTCGAACTCGGTCATGGCAATCACACCTGCGGACTGTTCATGAATGGCCACAAGAATGTTGAACGCGTGCCGTCGTATTGTAGTGTTTTCATGACATAGATTGGCTAATCCGAGACAGGCAACCTGCGCAAATGTGAATGAATGGCCCGATACGTTGCAGATCACATCCATGATGGTCTCGAAGAACGCGGCACTGCTCAGTGTGGTGGTTGTGGCATCACAGAATCCTCGGCGAAGGACGTCTACTAGTAGATCTGCGCCAGGATGAGGCAAGATTAGGAGAGACCGGATTACTTTTCTGAAATAACAGGCCAAAATTGACAAATGCAACTTTCACGACGAACAGGCGAGCTTACTTAGCACAGGTAACCAGTGGAGTTTGGGCATCCTCAAACACAGCATGAATTCGATCCAGAATCTGAGCAACCTCGAGCGGTTTAAGGGGGTCTGGGATGAGGCGTTCGGTCGGAGAGTGCAGTTCAAGGGTGTCGGCCGAACGATAAGCCTTTTGCTATAGCATCCAGAGAATAAGATAATGCGCTTTGGAACGAATGACAACTCACACAAAGAGACGACAAGGCACCGACAGACGCATGTGACAACAATTTGGTTTCGTGCTGAAATCGCTCGCCAGCATCTGACTCCGCCTCAGGATCTTTTATGGCTGCAGCAGCAGCCCTTTGCATTAAGATGAACCTTGTTTTGGCGGATTCCGTCTGTGGGCCATATTGGCACCATTCTTCACACATACGGTATAGAGAGAGATAGATGTTGGAGGGGGTGCCGTCCACCTCAGGAAGATCCTCCGAACCGTCGAAAAGACGTTCAACCAGCCCGCAAAAATAGCGTCGCAGCCGCTGTAAAGAGTAATTATCACGATTTTCGGGTGCAAGTAAGAATGCTTGGGTGCTCCTAACAAACTTGAGCGCGTGGGACAGGACATCTTGTTTGCTCGACGACTTTAGAGAGTGAAGGTGTGGGGCGGTGAGGTAGTAAATCCGACCGACTGCTGAATGCAGACGAGCTTGTCGACGAGGGCGGATCCCAGTCGCAGGTGAACCTGGCTTGATGCGACCTTCGTCATAAAATTGACGGGACGCGAAGAGATTGAGATCCTCTAGGAGTTGAGGATACCCTTCGAGAGGGAATGCACTGATAGCCAGCACAGCGGCATCTCGGAATGGTGTATAGTCCGCGTCCAAGAATGGTGTCAGGTGCTTAAATAGGTAGCGCGTCGTCGACATTCGCTCGCGCTCAAAGGTTGATTCCGAAGGTGCGCGGGTGTGCTCGCGACCTGCCTGTGTCATCGCAGGTCGGTTGTCCGACACCGCTGCGGTCGAGCAAAGCATCCTAGTCCAGATGTACCATTGGTCGATAAGAGTCGTATTCTCCTTCACCAG
>JBBPQD010000149.1:0-18283 GCA_038092355.1 Caloboletus inedulis
CGGGCCACTGGGCGCAAGTGAGAATGCTACACGATGATCACACATTAGTATGCAGGGGTTGCGCCGAGCAGTACTCACTTGATGAGAGGTGTACTCGGTGGGTAGGGCGTGTACACCGCAACACTCGAGTTCTTGGGCTAGTAATGATGCCTCAAAACTCGGATTTGCAGTATCATCCTCACAGACACACCGGAGATCCAATGTTCGTCAAGATTGAGATCACGTTGCCTTTTGAGATGGCAATGCCATCGTCCGCGGAAGTGAGGACTTGCATGGACGAATTAAGCCAGTTAGTGTTGTTAACTAGAAAGTTGCGAAACTGCAAGGAGGTTCATGAGAGTGAAGTTCGCGAACAACCGGTGTTACCTGGTTCATCGTCGATATTAACTGGTACGCAGAGGTATTGGCATATCCAGAGGTCCACAATGGCTCACGATTCCACTTGAAATGCGTCGCATCCATGTCAAGTAAAAGAGAGAGAAAAGGCACGAAGGCTGTTTTACCGGGTCTTCACTTCCACTGAAGCCTTGTTCCTGCCCATAGTACACAATTGGTATACTGTGACTGACGCTCAGCGGTGAAGCAGAGTGGCGATTGAAGTGACTTACCCGTCTGACATGAATGTAAAAATCATTGCATTACTAGCCACGTCAAACGGGTGAGAGGATCTGGAAATTGTTGTCACTTACTAAAGACTTTGAGGGTCAACGGACAGATTGTGCCAACGCGGGATATCCTGATTCTCGATGAAGTTCCCAAGTAGTCCACAATCCTGGATGGCGCTTGTTAGGCAGACAAGTCAATACTGATCAAACTGTCACGATCACCTTGAAAGTCTGTTGCGACTGAGCTATCATGTCCGTCAAGGCACTCATATTTTGCTGGCCAGGTATAGTAAATGCATTGACAAGGGCAGCATACATCGGATAATTTTGGACTGAATCTAGAGCATTGGGTCCTTGAAACACAGCAACCTCTCTAGGGAACGTCAGAAACGATAGACATGATGATGAAGCACGTACTCGACATCCGAACTGAAAACCTCGCCGATACAAAATACGCCAGCTGCGGCGCAGAAATCCGGCCAAAAGTTAATGTTGACGTGTCTGTCATCCATGAAAGAGGGTTCGCAGAGATAGATAAGAAGGCTTACTTGGCAGCTAAATGTGTGTAAGGCTCTGACGAGAGGATGAGGGATGAGAAAACGGACCGTCGATGCGAATACCGTCGATACTGTATTCACGTACAAGGGAGTGAATCCAGTGCTGGAACGCCGAAACGACGGTGGGATCTTCTGTGTTTATGTCCGGCAGAGGAACTGTGGTATCGCCTAGCCAGCAGCGTTCTTGGCTCGTGGCGTTGGTCCAGTCTATGACGCAGTAAGGATGGTATTGCGACTAATGTAAATATGCAAGTGAGCATGCGTGGACATGATTGCATGTGCTTCTGACCTCGTTCTTGAACATGTAGGTGGACAGGTCTGGGTTGGTGGAGGTTGCCATGACATCGTTGGTGAGTACATCGACCATGAGGTACCTTGAACACGACAATGCAGTGAGTGGTACGAAAAGAGGGTGGGATGACGGACATTCCACGATTGTGGAGTTCGCGTGAGAGGGACTTTAAGTCATCGGAGGTGCCAAATCTGTCATTGAGCTTCGTCGCATCGGCGATCCAGTAACCATGATATGGATCGCCGTAGGGAGTGGTGGGCCCATTATAATTCTGGGACACAGGACTAATCCAAACTGTGGACGGTGAGGAATCAAACATCATGTAGAGTTGAGTACGTACCTGCAGTGAAGCCGGCGTCCTGGATATAATCGAGGTTTTCACGAATACTGTCACGACGCGTGTAAGAGATACTCGTTTGAATACATGAGTGATATGCGACTTCACGTGTTCCAAGTACCGCCACACCAAGTGCGCTTGCCGGGATCACAGCGCGTCGGGTCTGCTCCACTCGGCAAGGCATAACGGTCTACAATAATTCTAGAAATGAAGTCAGACGACGACAAGCGGGGACTCGGAAAGGGAGTATGTACTGATAAATGGATCGTCCCCTCCAGTCGTTGGCGGAGGCGGCAAGAGAGAGCGGCAGTAGCTGCAAAAGCAGACAAAACAAAATGAGTGACATGGTTCATGGGGGGACGAGCAAGTTGGACAGACATTCGACGACTCGCTTTAAGGGATAGAAGGATACAGCAGTGTCGCGTCCGTACAGCCACTGCCATATCCATGTCTCTTCCTGCCAATTCGTCGCTCACCTGCTATGGTTGGTCCGTAGTTCTCTGGGTTCTCGCTCTCTCCTTCCAGGCAAGCTTCTTCTCTTTTTCCGTCTCTCACTCTTTCATTTCCTCCTTCTAGTATGGTTACCACACTTCCGCACTCAATCAGCTCCAGGCAGTCCTCACCTGCCAGCGCACTGTCCCCGAGTCTTTCTACGGCCTCCCCACCTGCATCCCAATGTCCGACGAGATGTTTTCCTTCGTCACTTCCTTGTTTACCGTCGGTGGTCTCCTCGGCAGTCTCTCTGCTAACCTCGCCATGGACCGCTACGGTCGGAAAGGCGCAAGCTGCTTCAGCGCCGTGTTCAATATCGCTGGCGCAGCTATTTCCGGCTTAGCCCCTTCAGTTGTCCCAATGGCTTTAGGACGGTTCGAATTCGGCCCAATTTCACCAAGTTGTATCTTGATAGCGTCTGCTTCCTAGATTCCTTGTTGGTGTTGCCGCTGGAATCGGCATTTGTGTTGCCCCAATTTACCTTTCTGAAATCGCACCACCCGAAACCAAAGGAAGTCTAGGTAATTCATCTCGCTCACACTCGCCCTCACCAGTGCTCCATGAATCCACCTAGGGGTTCTGACCCAGCTGGCCATCGTCATTGGCATCATGGTAACACAGACAATGGGCTTCGGTTTAGCCACCCCCACCCAGTGGCGTCTTGTCCTCCTCATTTCTGCCGCTCTATCAGTAGTGCAGTACCTCCTCGCGTCGGCTGTTGTAGAATCGCCTGCTTATCTCAATCGGAATGGCCTTACCGCTCAACGGGAAGCGGCCATTCGATCTTTGTGGGGACACCAACTCGGTGACGCTCGTCCAGACCGTAAGTTGAACACGTGCCCCTCTACCATCATGCTCACCGCCATGCCTAGCTGAGACATTCGACGAGGGGCCGCTCCTTGCATCAAGCAACGAGGTCGATGGAGTCCCTCGCTCTGAACAAACTCCGGCAGTTACCATCCCCGAACTTCTCACTTCTCCTGAGCTCCGAAGACCTCTCCTCACCATCGTATTTGCAATGATATCCCAACAAATTTCCGGTACGAATCTGCCTCGCCTTCTTTTGAGCACCCTTGTCTTACGGATCAAGCCTAGGCATCAATGCAGGCAAGATATCTACTCAATAGACCTGCCCCTAATGCTCATCAACTACTAGTTCTGTATTATAGCAACAACATTCTCTCAAAATCACTTCCGGAGCTCGCGGCATACGTGTCGCTAGGAATCACAATCGTCAATTTCCTCATGACCTTCCCCCCGATATTCCTGATTGAGGTGCACGGCTCGTTGAATACGTTCGGCGTTGCGCTGACGTATTATTCCAGCGTGTTGGCAGAAAGCAGTTGTTTCGCTGGTCTGTTGGCGGAGCACTTATCTCCCATCTAGCTGTAGGCTACGGTCTCGACTCGGGATGGGTCACCATCTCGAGCATCGCGATAACTACTTTTGTTATGTGGGTGCCCATCAAAATCCGAACTTCTCGTCTTGATTCTTCTGGCAGGTCGTTTGCCATTGGACTTGGACCCATCCCGTTCCTCATCATCCCAGAAGTTGCGCCTTTCCATGTGAGTGCTCACGGTCGCAGAGTCAATCCTTGTTTCATTAATTCCATTTGCGTAGGCCGTTTCTGCGATATCGTCGGTTGGGCTGTCCCTGAGCTGTAAGTCGTTCATTGCGTCTATCCCGTGGCTCTCTCACATTTTATATAGGGATTACAAACTTTTTCGTCGGCCTACTTTTCCTCCAAGTGAGGAACTTGCTTGCGCACGGGGATCCGATGAAGGAAGGAAGGGTGTTCTACGTATTCGCGGCGGTGTTGTTCTGTTCCGCGTCGTATTTCTCAAGGTTATACAGGGGCTGAGCGGATGTTACTGTGGACACTGGCCTCTGTGATTCCTGGTCGCGTTACATAATGAGATATGCGTACTTTGAGTGTCGGACGCGTTTAAGCATGGCACAAGCCTCGTAAGACAATCGTGTACATAACTGAGAACTGGTTTCTCGTCGCACGCGTTGTCCTCGTGAAGCCATGTCCGACCAAGAAACCAAGGAACTTGACGCCTTCTTTACTTTCTTCACGACCTTCGATCTTACTCGCCCCGTTACCACCACTTCAGACCTCAGCGATGGGGCTGCCCTCTTCGAAATCCTCTCGCTAGTGTGAGTCCCTTTTCGCGGCGGAGGTCAAACCAGAGAATCTCAGCACTCCTGCGCAGAGACGCAGACTACTTCAGACAATCCAGTCGCACCAACACAACCCAGCTCTCCGACAACTGGGTCCTGCGTTTCAGCGCCCTTAAGCGGCTCTACCGTCTGCTCACCCAATACTTCACTGATGTACTCCAAAAACCAACCAGTGGCCTCGAGGTGCCTGATCTCCAAGCAATCGCCAAGGACTACAATATAAGTGCGACGCTCATACTGTGTCGCATGACGATTGCGATCGCGGTGCAGTCCGAAAAGAATGAGGAGATTATCGAAAAGATCCAGAAACTGAACGAGGGTGCACAACATCAGCTGATGAAGGCAATTGAACAGGTGCGTTCTCAGGATGCGGGCGTAGTGCGATGCGCTCAGGGGGTTGAACCGTCTTCGCGGGGCAGGTCATGGTAAAGATCAGTTCGTCGCAAGCCGACCATGGTATCGGTGAAGTTATGACAGAGTCAGTCCTTCCTGTTACAATCGTTTGCAAATCATATCACGAATTTCTGGACAGAGACGATCACTACTACCGGATACAGTTTGAACGCAGCCACATCTTGACGGTGAAGGAGACTATCGAGAAAGTCTACCAAGCCCTCCTAGAAGACCACCGTGTCCTACAGACCAACTTTGATGATGTCGTTTCCGAGAAGGACGATGCCCTCGCCCGCCTTCGCGAAATGCAGCGAAGCCTCGAGAGCAGACGAAACGACAAGGCCGACGTCATGATGCGCGCTGAGATCGACAGGCTTCGGTCAGAGCTGTGAGTCGCAGCCCTGTCGAGAGGATCACTGAAGCACAGTCTAACATCTTGGGAGATGCTAGCCAGAAGAGCGAGGATAATCTCGCCATGACAGAAGCTGAACTCGACAAACAGACCGGACTAGTCAGTGAACTCACACGGAAAATAGACGAACTTCAGGTGACTTCCGACTTAGCTGCGCGCCTCAAAGACCAAGTAGATGAGTATGTTGCTATCATATGTTGTGGAGTAGCTGGCTCAGCCTCCTTCAGATACCGTCATGCAGCGGACAAGCTCCAGAAGACTGAGAACGTCATGGAGAAATACAAAAAGAAACTTCAAGAAGGTGCCGACCTACGGCAACATGTTAAAGTCAGCTCGCTCGCGCTTCGTCCCAACTGTCTCTCACATGCGTAAAATTAACAGTCACTCGAACGGCAAAACGCAGATCTCGTTGATAAGAACGCATCCCTGGAAGAGGAATACCGCAAGGTGGTGGCGTTCAAGCCCCTTATGGAATCTTATAAGAACCAAATCGCCGAGCTCGAAGCTAAAGCAGCTTCGCGAACACAAGAAACGGAAACAGTCAAATTCGAGCTCGAACAAACACGCACGAGACTCCGCATCACGACTGAGGAACGCGTGAAGGATTCAGAGATGCTCGAATTATACCAGGAGAGAATGCGCGAGTTGGAACTCACCTCTCACCGGGCTCCATCAATTACCAAGCCGACAGATCAAGAATCCCGGCGAAACATGACTACATTGACTGAAGAGGAACTGATGGGCGAAGAATCCTTTGCGCTCGACAATGAGCTTGACGACGCTCTCTCAGGAACAACTACGACTGACCTGAAGCTCCAGATCAAGAAGCTTCAGAGAGAGCTTTCGGCAATTAAGAAGAATGAGGTAGACGGTAGCCGAATCTTGGTGTTGGAGAATCTCTTGGAGGATGCAAATCGCATGAAATCACGTTACGAAGCTGATTATCTTGCGGCGCACCGGGAAAAGCTTGTTCTACAGCGTGACTTGGAGGAGATTCGTAGTGGCAAGGCATCGGGCGACAGGTACACGCAATGCATGCACTTTTCACGATGCAGACTTATCATGCCTCTTATACAGCGCCGAGGCAGCTATTGCTCTTCGCCAACGTTTGAACGAGACAGTCGACCAACTGGACGCACTACGGAAAGAGCACGCGGATCTTGAAGTTCAATTCGATACCCAGAAACGAGAGCTTACTATTGCCAAGTCTGACCGTCAGTGTCCCATCCGTATCCCATGTACCCTCACTGATTCGCGATCCGCTAGTGAACCTCATTAACAAAGACCAAGTAGAAATCCTCGCCTCTCTACGGGAGTCGGTCAGCGAAGACAAGGCATCCCTCGAGGCTGAGACAGACCGTCTAAAGAAGCAAATCAAGGAACTTGGCGAGAAAAACCGGATGCAGCTTGAGCAAGTTAATGCCCTTCTGCTTGAGAAAGTAAATCTCCAGAGCGAGGGTATTGGGCAAAGAGAAAAGATGCTGCAGCGCGAGCGAGATATCGGGTTTGCTCTCCCTTTCCTCGTACTATGTATGCCGCTGAGAATGCCCCTGCCCAGGGACTTGCGTGCTTCTTTATCGGGCAAGGATGTACCTGAAGATATCAAGACAAGATTACTTGCCCTTCACGAAGAGAATCTAAATGTGAAGGAGCAACTGAAGACCACCCAAGACAAGCTTGCGAAGGCCAAGACGGTAATACTTTGATTTAGTCAAGTATCCCATCCCATACTCACTCCTTTCAGTTCATAAAGTCTCAAGACAAACTCTTCAAAGAAGAACAGGCGAAGCTTGCCTCCATGACAACTGTAAGTATATATACCGTTGTTTCTTCCCCGTACTTCTGACGGTCACACAGCAAAACATCTCTGAGGAGGCAGAAGGCAGCTTCCAGACTCAAATCAAGGACCTTGAAGAGGAGCTCTCTCGTGCCAACGTTCGTATTTTGCAAATCACTTCCCTTTACTCGCTGTTCACGAGGGGCATTTTACAGACACGTTATCTGGATCTGGAAAAGCGGTACCAATTCGAGTTTTATCACATGGGTGGCGTTATACACCACACTGGCATGCATCGCCTTTGGAATTCGTACACCCAGCCGACGTCGAGAGGAAAGTCAGAACCCAGTGCGTGGCTAGGACAACAACGAAAGAACGTGAGTTTGCGCTGGCTTCGTCTGGCTTCGTGCTCAAAGTTGCATACCTATGCATAGCTCGGACACGTCTTACATCGGTAGCATCCAGCTGTCTGGAGACCCACTCGTTTCTCATTATCCAGCATTATCTTTCGTTTGTGGAGATATCACTATACATACCCTTTCGATTAATGCCGACCGTTGTACGATCACTGATGTGTATGATATAATTGTTCTAGTACATAGAGGAACGAGAAAACCACCTTGCGTTCAATATGTTCAATGCATTCACTTCACGTCGAAGGTCTGCTGGCCATCTCCCGGTGACCCGATGCTCCGACATGTCACTGCCTACAGTGACGGTCCTTGAAATGATTCACACTCCACATCACTGGGATGAAGGTTATTCAGGACATTCCATAGGCTACTTTTTCTGACGGCTGAGGTTGTACAAGCTTGGGGGCACAGGGCAAAGCATGGACCTTCTTATGATGCATTGCAGCTGTGCAAGATGTAGGGACTCGCATAACTATCCGGCGGAGTTGCTCCCCGAAAACAAACCAATTCGACGGCGCCTTGTTCAGCAGCATGGCAGATGACAGCCACGATCAGGCTGGCACCAAATGCTATATGTCGATAGTCAGAAACCGTCTCCAGAAGGTGCCAATCGTCTCTCTCCTTGTCATGCTCGAAATGTGGATGAGGGTCGGTGTTGATCTTGCTGAGCTCCGAGGTCAAGGCAGGGTATACCAAACTGCTCGAAAGGAATGCATCGCGAGCGTGATTTTGGTCTCGATGGCGGACGCGATGGGCCGGATGTAGTCGCCCATGCCCTCAGACATGGCTTGCAAACAAACGGCCGCCTTGGCGTCGGATCGCTTGGGGAACCTGGCGTCGACCAGGGACACTTTGTACTTGCCCGGGCGATCGAGCTTGAGGAGACATTCATGCACTGTAAGGGAACCGAGTGACGAAGCGGAAATCCGGGCCGAGATACTGGGTGGACCATCGGACGTGAAAAACGACAAGATGAGCTTTCCCATCCCGGAGCCTTGACCGGGAGGCATCGTCAGTGTCAAATGATTCTGGGAACGGTCTTGGAAGAGAGTCGGAGAAACCTTGTAGTGTGCGGGGTGCTGTCGCGGTCGCTGGAGGGGGTAGTGAGGTGAGACGAAGATGAGGGACAAGAGGACACGTTTGCCCATTTCCATGCTTGATAAGATATAGGACCCTTCAAAAACAGCAGCTTTGGCACAAGCCCGTTTTGCATCCAAGTGGGTGTCAAATGTGGGATCCGAGTGGGATCCGAAAGGTGGACACGAATGACATGCGGCGAAAGCTGGATGCGAAATGCACAACCCTGTTCTATCTCGCGTCAATGCACTAACTTACCTGGCGAGTAGGGAGCATCGGGACTGACTATGCGCCACCTTGGCGTCCGGAAGAAGGGGCAGTGCGCGGTACGCCGCCGGCATGCCACTCGAGACAGGATTGCTCGATGTCGCCCATGAACGTTTCCGGTCATCGGGAGCGGTAGTATTGTCTACACTGGACGTCTCCGAGGACGCGTGGGCCAGGTCGCGGATGGGTCCCGTCTCGCCGTCCCCACCGGTGAGGAAATCGAGTGCGCCATGTCGATGGCAATTTTCGCAAATATGGGCCAGGTGACCCAGGTCGCGTACGAATGCTGTACCGTACGCCCTCGGGTTCAAGATACATGGTTTGTCTATGATCGAGGTCAGGGAACGTTGCAAATGCGTCAGGGAAGCTTACTCCTCGAACTACCCTGTTCAATAAACTCGAATTTCAAGGCGTCGATGTTTTCGAAAGCCGCGTTGACAAGCCTGATGAGGTCGCGTGACTGCATCGACGTCGACGGGCTCGCTGGCCAGTGCAGGTTACAGTTGCGGGTGCGGTGCAGCTAGGCTTTGGCGTCCTCGAAGGAGATGGCGCCAATGTCGGCCAAGTTTTCGGCGATGCAGTCGAGGATGAGCTCGGCCACTAGTAGGGATAGAACATGTTGATCAAGAATGTGGAAACGTGCCAATCATCAGACCCACCCTAGTGTGCGTAGCACTAAAGGACATTCCAGCTGCTTCAATACACCCAACGCATTCGTTTAACCATCTCCCAGTGGACCGGTTCCGACGCATTCCTACCCACAATGTCAGCAATGGCTAGGAAAGTGATGTTTCTAATGATTCGGACTCAAACGAAGATTGTTTGGGGCATTCGATGCTAGGCTGCTTTCCTGACGTCCGAGTCAGGCTGCCTAAATTCCAACATACCAGAGTTGTTCGCGATGGCCTCAAACATCGCACCGACCATCATCCAAATCGACGGAGGTTTCTGTGAAGGCGGGGGGCAGCTGCTGCGAAACGCTGTGACATTGTCTGCCCTCCTCTCCAAGCCAATTTCTATCTCAAATGTCCGACCAAACCGTCGACCTCCAGGCCTGCGAAGACAACACGAAGCCGGTATGTTCTCCCTCCTCGAGATTCGGATTCCATCAACACCCACCGAATCTGCAGGAATAAACCTTGCAGCATCGATTTGTTCTGCAGAAACCAAGGGAGTGACAGTAGAATCCACAACGGTCGACTTCCGTCCCGGTCCCATCCAGCTGCCCAAAATGCTGACTGCAGACCCGGGGACTGCAGGCTCCACAACACTCCTTCTCCAGGTAGCTCTTCCTTGTCTCTTGTTCTCTCCGCCAGGGAATCAAGCTTCCGAGTCCCGAATCTCGCACGAAGCCCCTACGTCCGTCCTCGCACTCCGCGGCGGCACAAATGCCTCGCTCGCCCCGCAAATCGACTACACGCAGACTATCTTTCTCCCGTTCCTCTCAAAGCACTTTCACTTCTCGCCTACCCTCACCGTCAACCGGCGAGGGTACTACCCTAAAGGGGGAGGCTCTGTGCTTTGCACAGTGCCCTCTATCTATGGGCCACTTCCCTCAGTCATCCTGACGGAGCGTGGGCAGGTGAATGCGATCCGGGGAGCTGCCCGCGTGGGCGGGTTACCGCTGTGGATCGCACAGCGCATGGTGTCAGGGGCACACCGCGCGCTTCTGGAGAGTGGGATCGCGCCTACGGAGATCTCCCTCGAGGCTGTGAGGGAGCGCAACCAGGATGTTGTAGGCGCTGGAGGAGGAATCTTGTTGTGGGCCGAGACGGACAATGGGTGTGTGATTGGAGGGTCTGCGGTGAGCACGAGCGAGAAGAAGCCAGAGACGGTTGGGGAGGAGGCTGCAAGGGAGCTACTGCGAAATTTGAACCATGGAGGATGTGTAGACGAGTATCTGCAGGACCAGATAATCGTCTTCCTTGCTCTGGCCGAGGGGACCTCGATCCTTAAAACTGGTCCGTTAACAGATCATACCCGGTATTTCGACTCTGCTCGTCATGCTGCAACATTGACTGAGACACGTAACAGAACTGCAATCCATACAGCCCAACGAATGACAGGGGCACAATTTCACATTGACGAAAACGCGCCAGAGAGTGCGATCATTACTTGCGAGGGGATTGGATTCATCCCTTCGCCCCCACCGGGAATACAGGATCCGGTAGCACCTTGACGCTTTGTAAACAATACAATTAAAAGTGCACCAATCTGCATGTAAAAGCGCGGTATTACATGGGAGGAGGTAGGTCCAGTGCATAGAATAGGGCATTCCCGTCCGTGCGCTTCGTGTATAGCAATTTCTCCCCGCTGTCTTTATCGATTCCAAGAAAGAAGCGACATGTCTCCCAGACGTCTACAACACCATTAACCCGGGGAAACCAATTGCATAGAAGCGAATAACATACCGAGGTTTGAAGAGGTGACGAATGGTGCCTGCAAGCGCGAGAAGCACGAATACGCCTGACGCTGCCACATAAGCCCATCCCAAGAACGGGTTTTTGCCACCTATCCAAGAAACCGTAGAAATTACGAGTGACTTGGTTCCTCCGAAGCCTTGTACCGGGTAATCTTGAACACAAATTATGAGCGAAACTTGGATATATCCCCAACCACCCAACTCACTACAATAGATTTGAGCCTGGTATTGTCCCGCAGGTAAGGTAGTCGTATCGTTCCTCCCATACAGCTTTGAAAACGTAGGCAGACCTGCTGTCCTCATCCAGTTTTGGAAGTGTTCATCCTGTGTGAGATCTGGGGGTGGGCTATCGTTTGTGTAGTTTTGTGGATATCTGAGTGCCCAGTTTGGGGGAGGAACAATCTCATCGAGTGTATAACTGGGCGACGCGCTGTATTTTTTGGCTTCGCCGGGCCAAGCGATGCCGTTCTGAGTAAAATTATAGTCCAACGCGCCAGGCTGATCAGAGGTTGAAAGGAAGCCAGAAATCGTGTCTGCATATTAACAGTCAGTCCACGGGAGATTCCTCAAGGAATGATCAGACCCGAGAACTTACCGTTGAACACTGAGTTTGCAATCAAACCGCACGGGTAGATTACCTTTCCATCGCTTGTCACCGCAAGTGGCTTGCAATTGCTGCTACTAAGCGTATTGTTATCCACATTCTGACCCTGAAGCTGGGAGGTGTCGAGACTCTGTACATATCGTCGATTGTTTTGATAGAAGTTGGTCAGCTTGTAGTATTGAAATACGGGCGCCTGTAGGTCAGCTACGACGTCAAATTTGATGGTGCAAGAATGGGCTTGATCGGGAGGAGCTGTTGCGTTGTAGAAATACGCATAGGTGGGTGGAGTAACGGATTTTCCGCTGTCTGAGGAGCGAAGGCTGTACGAATAGGAGGGCATAGGGAAGAAGGTGAGATTGTCCGCGGACGTGGAGGTTGTCAGATTCCAGCAATCGGTATAGTCAAAAGTCATTTCGGACACCTGTTAGTTCCGGAAAGACGTGAGGCAGAGGCAATGATGGACATGCGTGTGCAGAAAGGTAAAGAAGATGAATCGGGAATGAAATGGACGGCATACCAAGCTGCTTCCCCACACGAGCAGACCACCTATTGGAGCGAATATGATGCCAATGATGAACAGTGTAGGCAGGACGGTCTTTGGGGTGAGTATAGGCTGCCATGCTTTCAGGCGCTGTTGTTTGAAAGCGGTGTCTAGGCGGGAGGGATTACTGCGGTCAGAGACTGGGAAAGAACGACTTGGCGGTAAGACTTACTCGCAGGCCGTCTCCAGCTGCCCTTCTCCTTCTTGCGCTCACCATTCTGCTCGTCTGCGTCGTCATTTCGCTGCTTCTTGCGATTGAAAAGGCCCATCGTTGTGGTGGTGGTTGTCGTCGTCGACAAAGAGTGCTGGGTCACACAGCCACGACGATGACGGTGGGCAGTGTCTTGGTAAGCAGTGAGACTGTTACATGTACTTGATTATCATGGTTGCGGTGGAAGCCATCAGCGAAATAGCCGACCCAAGAAAAGTCATCCAGCGCATCTACGACGACGACGACGACGACGACGTCCGTGTTGATGGCCAACGCATTCACCGCCTTCCGCCTGCAGTGACCAGACACTTTTCAGATTTATTCCTCAGTGCGAGTGACCCTCACGCGTTAGATCAGGTTGAACTCAGCCCGCCTCTAGATCTTACCAGCTTCATGCTAATCGTATTCGTGTAGCTCCCATCACTCGATGTATCTCATCCTCCAGAGTCGTACACGCGTGGGACGCTTGTGCGTTTCCGCGCTATGGTCCAGGACACCTCCCTTCAAAACGAAATGTATCTCGCGAGGCTCAGTAATGATAGGTGTGGAGGTTGGGGAATACAACCTACACACGACGGTTACGACTCGGGTGCCTTTGACCCTGATCGCCTTGGAACCGCCTCTATCTTCTGGGCAGTCTCTGTGCCCGCCGAGTCTCCCTGGCGAGCCGCTGAAATTTCTCAGCTAGATTCAAGTGCGCACGCGTTGCCTCTCTGCGCGCTCATCAATTAACTAGCTGTACTAGCAAGCTTCCCTGTACATCAGTCCTCTCAACCCCACAAGTTCCCCGTTCCAGGGGCACCTCATATCGGCGTTCGAGTCAAGGTACTGTATTCCAATTTCGATTGCGTGCTTCACTGATGCACACAAGATATATGACAATGTTGACGTGGAAAATCTGCATTCGACCGATGTAGTTACTTTCGTTGGGATTGTTTCCTCAGAGTCGTACGTGACAACAAACTTCCCCAGTGACCCTGGGTTATCTGACATGCTACCCTCCAAGCCTCAGCATAGAGAATGAATCCTTACCGGAAGTTCCCGTATTGCATGTCCTCTGTTATCAGGTAGCCCCTACGAATTCAATTCTCACAAACATCGATGCCAGCGTGCGATTAGATCTCATAGAATGGATATCCAGCGAGGCCTTGGGCGGCGATAACGATGCCGCGGAATGGCTTCTTCTTCAGCTGGCATCAAAAGTGTTTGTAGCGAGATGTATTCCTTGATGCTTTGTTGATCCTCGTCATAGACACACTCGTGCAATCCCGCTTCTCCCCCCTTCCCTGACAATATCGCGTTTTCCTCCTCCTTCCTCAACCGAGCTCTGTCCGACTCTGTCACACGTCCTTGAGGAGCTTCTTCCCCAGTACCTCCGTATTCCGCTTTCATTGGACCTCCTGAACAAGATCCCCTTCCTTCCCGAAAGCGAAGAAGAGGACTTACATTCCGGATATCTGCAGCTTCCATCCGGGACGGCTATCCTTTTGACTGAGACTGCGATACAAGAGGGCAAACTGCTTGAAAGAGGTATGTGCCAGCTTTTTCTATAAATCCGGACTAACAACGGTCTCGATGACAGGCATCACAAACATCAGAGCAATCCAGGATGTGATGAACTCGCAGACGGTGGAATACATATTTCCGTTCTCAAATAAATTCACCTTGCACAGTGATCTTTCCATGATTGTAGTGAGTGGGGGAAGGAGGAGTGCACTCTTCCAGGTAATGCCGGATTCGGGAACTTTGCTCTCTCGCTATCATAGATCTCTCCTTACACATGCATGCAGACTAGCATCAACCTCCCACTTCGATGCTCTCACGCTACTTCTAGCTTATACAAACCAAAAAATGATATCCCTTTGCCTCCAGCGGAGAAAATGGCAGCCTACCGTTCATACATTGCTGCGTGCAAACTGGTGAGCGAGAAGGTGCAGGTAACTGAAGAGGCTTCCAAGGTAATGGTAGTCATCATAACCTGATACGCTGCACAACTACCTATCATGCACACACAGCATATCCAAGATGACTTTGTCCGTCGGCGTCAACAAGACAAGTTGGTGACTCCGGATGAACTTATACACCTTATGAAGGTGGCGAGGTCAGCACCCTTCCCTGGTAATCCTTGTCACATATATATTAATATTCGCAACACCAGGCTTCTTGCAGCATCCCGGTTACAGAATGAGGTAACAATTGACGTATGGGAACAAGCTAAAGAGCTTGATGGTCGGAGGCAGGCACGTTAGTATAGTGTAGGGTGAGTACAACAGTAAGGTGGTGGAATGCATAGAATCTAACCATTCGTTGATAACTTGTGCTATCAATCCTTGCATACAAGCAGCGTTCACGGAACCCAATGTGCAAGGATGTACATAATAAGCATAATTTGCCTTGAACTGCCTCGCTGTACCACCCGTCCGAATCGAAACGTCATATTTCGTCATATTCAAGAACAGGCTACCCGTGAAATCCCCACTTCGAAAGTTCTGCCTCGACTCACCGTTGTTCACTTCCAACAGGGCTCAAGAATGAGCGACAGTGCTACTTTCATAACACAGGACACGCAACTATCCCTGCGGCGCGTTCCTCGGAGAGTGAAGATTCTCGATGAAGGAGGATTGTCAGTTTTCGACAGCGAGGAGTTGTGAGTTGACGCATTTATGTTGATCGACGCAGTCACAGACGCGCCCCGCGGCAGTGCCTATCTAGTAAATGTAGAGTGAGTACTCTCACCTGGATGCACTACATTAACCGCATCTTCCTTAAGCATTGGGGGTCAAGACTTCTGGGTTACCTTTGATACTGGCTCGTCGGATTTAGTGGGTTTATTCTCGGTCATGCGCAGATATTTGCTAACGACACCCTTGTGAAGTGGGTTGTCTCCTCGGGTTGCACAGACACGGACTGTCAAGGAGTCGCAATGTACTCTCCGTCGGCATCGTCCACTCTTCATCTGACCGGTATAGTTTTCAAGTTGGATTACCTTCTCGGTTCCGTACAGGGCTCTGTAGCTACCGAAATTGTCACTCTTGGTGCCATCCAGATAGTCTCTCAGACATTTGGTACTACAACCGTTCAACCCAAACTGTTATCGATCGATCATGCTCATGCTGCCCTCCAGCGCTGGCCAATGAAACAAATGAACTCTACCTCGCAACGACCGGAAACTCGGGAATACTAGGTCTCTCGTTTCCGCCCGCAGCTGGAATTCGATCGACAACGGGGACAACCATCCTTGACAATATCTTCTCCCATTTGAGTGAATCTGATCGTTTCTTCGCTTTCAAGCTTGGTCGAAACAGCGGCGATCCAAGCGCCGTTAACTCATCGTTCAGCATTGGCAAACTTGATCCCTTCGTCCTGGATACTACTGCAAACGGAACCGCCCAACTGACATACTTCCCCGTGTTCAAGACGCAATCAAGCCCTTACGACTACTGGAAACTCCCCATACTCAGCCTGACCATCAACGGGCTCCAACTGCCACTGTCTCCTTCCCTCGTGCCTGGTGCACCCTCTCCAATTGGAATTTTCGACACGGGTACGACGCTCATTCTCGGACCCACCCTGGATGTCAAAGCGTTTTGGGACAGCGTCGGAACCGGGGGATCGACGAGGTACAATGCGGAGTCGACTCTCTGGGAAGTACGATGTGACCGCGCTGTCGATGTTCGCTTCGGGTTTGGGCAAGGTGATGGAGGACGAGAGTACGCGGTGCATCCCGAGGATATCAGCTGGGCAGAAGGTGAGCAGAAGGATGGATGGTGCATGGGGGGCGTGCAAGTCAATAACAGAGTGCGTGAATGAATGGATTGAACTGTTCGGGTCGCTCACGGGGCTAGCAGGTGAACTCTGGGGACTGGCTTTTTGGGGATGTGTTCCTGAGGGCAAGTCATCACGACGCGCTGTGCCCCCTACCTGACTACAGCCATATGTCTGTTCAGAATGTATACGTCGTCCACCAGGGCATGACGTCTTCAAAACCTCCACTCGTTGGACTGCTGAGTCTTACTGACCCTCAAGCTGCACTAACAGACTTCCAAA
The DNA here is from genome assembly GCA_038092355.1 of Caloboletus inedulis. Taxonomy (NCBI): domain Eukaryota; kingdom Fungi; phylum Basidiomycota; class Agaricomycetes; order Boletales; family Boletaceae; genus Caloboletus; species Caloboletus inedulis. The sequence continues at coordinate 16,632 of JBBPQD010000149.1, forward strand.
ACGCCCGCGGATCGGACCCTGCGCCACCACCGTTCGTAGCCAAGCGCAGCCGCTCGGACCAGTGGACAGAAGATGTGAAGATTGCTACTGGAGTGTCTGTGGTAGGCGGGTTTCTCCTTGGCGGACTGGCCACGGTGCTTTATAAAGTAAGGAGATCGAGAAGGGCGGGCGCCTGGCGATGAATCGATGCCGAGCAAGTTCAAGTCCATAGACCATTGACGCGCGTTTTAACTACTACAACTTCATGAGAAGATACAGTTCTGAACAGTTCGAAATACATGTAAGATGCGGGAATAAGGGTGAGAAGAAACGATATATATATAGCTTATCCGCTGTGGACGTATCCTGGCTGATAGCCCTTGCCGTAATTCTGCGGCCCACTGACTACAGGAGGTCCGTACTGGTTCTGTACACCAGGGTGCTGATATCCAGGCTGGGCCACAGGAGGTTCCCATCTAGTTCAAAGAAACCGGAAACAGAGCCAGATTATCAACGATCCACCAACGTGAAGAACGCTGAGTACTCACCCTGGCTGCATCTCGGTCTGAAGCTGGCATATCCCACACATCCAGACGTGTCTAGACTTGAATGGGATCAAGGGTACGAAACAGAATTCGAACCAGGTGCGCGACTTGGCGGCGAACATGGAAGCTTGGTGCGTTCGGGTTAAGCAGACATACTCGAATCCGAGCGCACTCACCATTGTGGCATCTCGGACAGATCCGTGAGCCTTGGTTTCCATCTGGCGATACTCTGGTCGGGCAGCCAACTGTGAATTCCAAAGCTCATTATCAGACGACTGCGGAGACGGAGGACGGGTGGTGTTGCGACTGACATGCGATGGGGATACAAACTGGAAGAATAGCGTTGAGAATCGTTATTCAGTCGAGAAACGCAAGGATGTTAAAGCTCACATAGGAAATCCATTGAGCCTGAATCCAAACGGCCTGGTGCACGGAGGGGGAGAAGGAGCGTTGCCTGGTGGTTCTCACGGGACGACGTGCTTCTTTCGACTGTCCCAAATAGGCAAGTAGGTACACCTATCTCCATCACTTGATCCTGGTGCTGTATAGTCTGGTCACCAGACTATCCACCGGGCAGGGTCGTTTTTTGATGAACCAGAGGGGCTGGTACGGTAGGTCAGCGAAAGCCCATGGTACAGACTTGAAGTCAGAGCACCTACTAGCACTGTTTCTTGGCCATGAGAACTTTTGCTGGCAGCTGCCAAAATATTAGCTACCGGCCGATGACCCACAGTTCTAAAAGGTGCTATCGGAAGTGACGGTCCCACCGATTTCCGCGGATTCCAATTGAATGTTGATCTCACGGGTCAGACTATATCAAGGTACTTTCATTCCCTCCCAGATCTACATGATTCGCTTCGTGCCTTTGAATTCCATGCAGACTTCAATGGCGATGGGCGTTGCGGTGGCCTCCGCTCTTACTTTACTCAAGGGGCGACGACTTCTCGTTCTTCCTGGATTGTGCCTCTCCCCTTCATCGGCATTCTCCTCAATATCGACCCTAAGAAACCTCGGATGACCTGCGCTGAATGGGCGACTCTTTACAGTTCGCTCTGATCCTATATTGGTCTACCGTGGTAGACAGACATTGTAGTATTTCATGCTTGCCATGCTGCAGCACCCGTAAGT
>JBBPQD010000150.1:0-18259 GCA_038092355.1 Caloboletus inedulis
GATAGTCGCGCGGTACTTGATCCCCCCAGGACTTTGTGGCCAACTTCAGACCGACAGCCTCTAATCCCCCTCGTTGACCAGGAGACTAGTACTCTTTGGTATCATGTTCTCGACCAGTCAAGCGCCCTCCCATCTCCTGCATGTTCCTCACACGTAACACGTCCTCACCATTCAGGCTTATCAGACGACAAGAATGCCACAGAGCCATCTGTTCCACATCACTCCCCTCCACATCAATCATTCAGTCCAACTCCATCTCAGTACAATCCCCACCCAACATCGACCGGGTTCCTCGAAACAGATCCTCATTCCCATCTCTCTTTTTATCGGGTACCACACCTGGATTCTACTCGATCATCTCATCCCAGACGTGCCGCCCGTGCTATCGAGTATGATGGGTTGTGGATCGATGAAGAAGAGCTCCTCCAAGGTTTGACAGGACCCGATGGAAAGCTTAACGTCCACCAATGTCGCTGGGAGGAAGATCACTCGCCGTGTCACCTATGGATCAGAGGCGACAAGTCGTCCATCAACACGCACATCCAAAAGTGGCATGAAGGGAAGCCTGGAGGGGATAAATTCCAAGTTAATTGTCGTTGGTCTGCTTGTGGCATGACAATGCTGAAAGAGTCGATTGCGAGACACATCGTGAGCATCCACCTTGGGGAGATGTGGGAGTGCCGGGGCTGCAGGAAACTGATCGCTCGGAGCGACGCCTATGGACGGCATGCCGTGAGATCGAATTTCGAGGCGTGTCGAAATGCAGGCGCGCTGATCACATACTCTGCTGATGCACGGGCGATCAACCCTCGCGTGGCTCTAGATAGTGGAGGAAGACTACGGTATGCTGATACATGAATATGGGTTACTTTCATCGATTTCTCACACCGCGTGATTATTTTTCTTGCTTGTGGTGTAAACTCGGATCCACTGCTACAAACTAGTAGACATACTTATGCATACCGATAGTATTACTCTCAATATTCAATCCAGTTTTATTATTTATTTATTTGAGCGTGGGACTCGCGAAGTGCTTGGGACTCAAGGCGAAAATAATTCAGACCCCAGGGCCGCGCTCCCACAGCTAAATTTAGAATCATCACTAATAGTAACAGGAGCTTCAAGTTTCAGAGAAAGTCGATATTTCTCCTTTGTCGCGGATGGCAGGAGGTAATTGACGGGTGCGTTCTAATTCAACTCACCACGTCAGACAGACATCCAACGCCGCGAACGATTTACTTCCGCATATCCAATTTTGAAAAATCCAGACCTCCGCAACTCCGAAGGTTTCGGATCTTCAAGGAAGTATCACGGGTTCATTTGGTTGGTTAGCTCCGAGCGGTGCTGCCTCAATGTTTTTGGTCGAGTAGGTTTCGTTCGCAGATTCCGTTCTCAAAGTAGTTGCATAATAATGACATAATAAGCAATACAGGCCCGGGGCTCCTGCTAGTACAGGTACAGTGACCACTTACCACTATCTCCTGGCTTCGAGGCTATCCGGGAAAGGGCTGTGTCCACTGGAAAGTAGAACGATATAACTCGACTTCTTGTCGGGGCCGCCGAAGCAAGTTTTTCCCGTCTCAGCGCATGAAGCGAACAAGGAAGCGCCTACCAGGCCCTGGGTTATTTCGTTCCCAGGAAACCTCCGGTTGGCCTTTTACTGATGCCCTCTTATGTGTTTGGCCGCCTTTTCCTCTTCGAGCCCCCTCGTGTTTCATTTCTCGCAGAAATAAAATCGATTCGCCCACGCATGAACGAGTCAACAACTGGCTGGTTGGAAGCTCTCCAAAGGACATGCCAACCGACACCATTTGGGCTGCCGTTGAGGTGCCGACCCGCCACTCAGCCCAACATCTGGCTGGGCCGCGCCAATATCTGCGCTGCGGACCGTATATTGGCAGCCTTCCAGTTGGGTCTCGCCTTGATTATTTGGAAAGCAACTATGAGGTTGGCCGTCGTTGCGCATACTTAAGCGAGCAATCGCCGAGGATCCCCTTCCCCCCTCTGTTCTCTGGCGGAATATCATATTGAGCCTGTCTGCTGAACTTTGATCACCATGGATGCTTCCAGCTTCTTCAACATCACTGACGATGGTTTCAGCCAGGACAGGTGCGAACGCTTCTCGCTGACACCAGCTCATTAAAATGCTGATTGTCCTCAGTTTCCCTATGTCCCGAGATGAATGGTTGGAAGGTTTTCCTGGCTCGCAATCGACTTTCGTGGGCTCTCCCGTCCAGCACTCACAGTCAGTCCGGGAGAAACATCCGCTTGCCTTCCCTAATATCATATAATAGACCCCTCCCGGAGCCTGAACCGAGTTTCTTAACAACTCAGCCCGCCTTTTACCCGTCCACTCGTGACGAATATCATTCGGCCAATTTCGCAGTCGCGTCTCCCAGTCCCAATGCGAACACTCCCTTTGATGCCCGTGGCTGGCCTTTCCAAACTGATCCCCACTCAGTTCAAAAGTATGCAGCCTTTTTAAACCCCCAGGGCTCTGCGTCAATGTCAGCTATTACTATGTCAACCACTCACCAACTACCCGCGACCCTTGACGCTGGCCATCCATCGATGTATGACGGTTTTCAAGCGTACTCGTATTGCGTAAGTGGATGTGCTCAGTCCCGCGTTTGGGTCGCTTGCTTATGTGGTATACTACCTGTATAGGCCGCCGAGGACCCCCCACCCGCCCACAACGCATTCTACTCCCCTCCAAACCATATCGCTCCACCAAACAGCACTGCGCCGTCTCGATACAGTGGCTCTCCGATGTTTATTGATCAACCTAAGCCATTTAACCCTGCTGTGGGAAAAGCCCATCGACAAATTGAACCCGCCACACTGAGTTCTGCATCTATCTCTTCGGATTTGGCGTTGCACCCTATGGTTCCTCACTTCCCCCCGGAAAAAAAACCGCGTCGAACCTCTTGGCGGGGTGGTTCCGTCACAAGCTCTCCTTACCATCCTATTCGGACAGCTTCGTTGCCGATTCAAGCAGTCTCGCCTAAGGAGGGGGCATTACACACTTGCCGGTGGATGAAAGACGATGGTACTATGTGTGCGGTACAGATCACATGGGCAAGTGTTCCAGACCATCTCATTGCTCATGGCATCACGGCCATGACACGCGACGTTCCCGTGCCGTGTAAATGGCTCGGATGCCGGATTAGAGGGGGCAAGGACATGATGAACCGCGAAAGTATCGTACGCCACATTCGCGAGAAGCACCTGGGTTACAGGCGTCTCTCTAACTAGATTCAGGTGCGATTTGTCCCCCGTTAGTAACTGAACTTGACGCTCATCGTTCTCCTCGAACTTGTGCATCCAGATGATCTGGTATCAAAAGCTGTACAAGATTTCTGGGAATTATGACTCATTCGTTTTCTGGTTTAACATCTACTCGCATTTCTTCAGGCAAGAATTGTGGGTTGTTTTCATCTTTGGATTGTACAATTATTATCTGTATCCTTCGCCCTGGGACCGCCGATGGTTAGGGTTGCGAGGATTACCTTGCGATCAATCGCAATTGACTTAACATACATAATAATAACATAACCCTGCTCCTACAAGTTACTCGGTCACGACGTGGGATTGCTGCAAGTCCACCGAGGGAGTGTTGCATTGCTGGGTTGCTTGATGCGTTAGTACTAGTATCGCCGCTCCAACACCTCCACGTTAAATCCGTGAATTTGTCACAAGCTGCCAGCATCCTTGTTGGTCCTTTTGCCTGCACCTTATTCACCAACGTTACAAGTCAACCATCGGATGGACCAACATATTGAATCGGTTCATGTCGGTAACCCAGTGGTGAGTTCAGAACTGCCGAAATTTTCCAATCCGAGTGTTACTACTCTCCCACACGCATTTCTCGTCTCCGACCTCTTGTAGACGCGCCTTGTCCATGATCCGTTCTCCTAGTTCTTCCGGGATCGACCTCGATGCAAGGTGCACGCTTCCATCTGATCCTAGGGGATCAAGACTTCGAATTACTATGAGACGACCGCAAACCGACGTAATTAGTAATATTATGAGATTCCCACCAAGGCTGCCAGGTCCCGCCCATCAAACCTCTGATTTGATCGATTACCGAAAACAGTCATCGACAGGGTCCCCTACCAATCGATTGGCACTGAGTGGCTAGCTGGGTGCACAGGCTGCCATCTACTAATAGCTATTCGAGGCTTCTGGCGTGGAGGCAGTGGTATCCAGTGCTGGCTGTGATACTGGAAGTCAACAACAGTGAGGTTTTAAAACCAGCCCTTTGGTTGGACATGGCATGGTTGCTTTTCGTTGCAGATGGGCGTAGAAGGGGCATCTGTGTTGAACCACCTTGAAATAAAAGGTACGTTTTCTGAACTCCAGCTGATATGTTGGGTGTTGAAGTTTTTTTTCTCCCGTCGCGGTAGGGTCTTGCTAGGAATACAACTATATTTCAGTCAGTTACTTTCAAGTTGTTGAGGTTCAAGTTCCCGTTGAAATGCATTCTATTTTCTCCCACGAACCATTGAAACTAATGGAGGTCAAAAGTATCGCCTCGGGATGGCGGGGTTGGAGCCATTAGCGTTTTGGCTAGCAATGGCAGGCGGGATAGCATCACCTGGTAGGCTCCCAGTAGTGACCATTGGCACGTCCTGGCAGGCTGCCAACGCCAAGGGTGAGCAGCGGAAATGATTTAACCCCATGACTTGAATCCTCTTCCCTCCCCGTCCTTCACTGACATCGTTGCCGAAATGATCCCTCCCGATTTTTATGTGGCTACAAGCAGACAGTTTGAAGACAGTCCTTCTGTTATTCAGTCGCATGGGCAAGGAAGGTGGGTCCGTTGCATAAGTATACCTAGCAAAGCAAGCAGCTTATCGTGTTGGTGTAGTGAGTGGGGCCCTTCCAGAGTCGCTCCGCCATTCATCCTACTTAGTCCCTCGGTGCAAGAACAACAAGTGTGGGGGTTTCCTGGCGGGCCTAATCAGCACCCATCCCACACCTTTCTTGAGACACCAAACAGTCATTATTCGGATCTCCACGTTCCTGATACGGAGCCTTATTCAACACTTGTCAATCAAGATCAAGTGAATTTGGACCCCGTCTGCGCGGAATGTCAACCCCTCGTTTTCCTCGACTCCAATTCATCATTCGACTCTAATATCTCCGATTCAGCACCTACTTTCCTAAACCCGATACAAGATGATGTTCCACGGATTTTTCCAGGTCTAGAGGATGGCTTGGGTTTCGTTCTCACCGATTATCCTGTAAGTATTTACATCTTCGTTCGTGGACCTGGCTCAACGTTGATGATCTTCAAAGGCGATGGACAACGTTCCACAAGCCAGCGATGGAGTTCCTGGGTATTCCACTTCTTCAACCTTTGCTCCTCCGCCAACATCGTCCTTGGGTCAATACACGGAGGCAAGTTTCCAGGTGAGGAGGAATGATGATGTTTAGGTCATACTTATCACTAACCTTTGGTTGACAGATGGCCGATTCTTATGCATTCCATTCTGTGGGAACCTCGCCTCCGGATTGGGGTTCGAGTCAGCCAGTAGCTCATGTTTTTGTTGAGAGCCCTTCCGCCTTCAACTTTGCGGACCCCACAGCCGGAATAGACGACCCATCATACCCTCAGGAGATTCCTCAGGAGATTGATTACGAGGTGAGTTAACTGTCTTCACACTGCCCATACCTTGTCGAACCACGCATTTTAGGCTGTGCAGAGTTTGTCCTACACTGCTAGCCCCCGCTTCGATCAACAATCGATGCTGTCCGAGAGATACGTTGTTTCCTGCGAGTGGAAAGATGGAGATGGACAAGTTTGTGGGGAGGTATTTATCCCTGCAAGTCTGTCAGAACACCTGTCCACGCACGGGATCAAAAACAAGTTTCGTGAATACCCCATGAAATGCAATTGGGCCAGCTGCAAGCTAAAGAGGGAGATAAAGCGTGAAAGCATCGTTCGGCATATCCGCGAAGTGCACCTGCGTCTGAAACGTCCGTCTAAGCGGGTACAAGATCCCTGACTCTGAGGCGCTAGTTTGGGCCCCGGCCATTGGTTGCCGACGTTTTGGTCAAAATTTTGATCATAGTTCTTGAACATCTACTAGGTATACTATTTGTCATTTTGGTTTCCTTCTCATCGAGCATGCTATTCATTACTGCAATGAACCCTTGTTCTCATTTAGCACGAATTGGCTGGCCAGACTTTTGCTATGACTCTCGCATCACATTGTAATATAATTCTCACCGCATCTGTCGAACACTACCAGTACGCTATGTTTAATCCCTGTCTACTATGACGCATGCAAATCCATTCTTGCTACACCGTGTTGGCACTGGCAGTCACTATGTAACCCTAAAGAAACACCGGGCTTCTGAACCACTCCACCAGTGCGGTGTTGGATCGGCTTTGATCGATTATAGATTGCACATGATGCGCGCGTTGAGCGGTGCCCGGGCATTGCTCACTCCACAGGTTCTTCGGCATTTCAAGTGCAAGGACCCTCCAAACACTCTGATGCCTTTCAACCAAGTCGGATTCGGATGCCGCCTCCCCCATCGAAGCCGCATACTCTGAATTGCCATTGGACATCCTCCCGTACACTGGCCACCACCTCGCCTTTACTCCAATGGAGAGCTTCTCGCGGCTGTGACATGTGCTTGTTACATGCCTCCTGGTAGTGGCACTGTCGCCGTGTGGCACTAGGATATAAACCTTGTCACCCCAGGAAGAGAAGAACAGTCTGCCTGCCAGTCTGCCTGCTACACGAGTCCGACAGTCTCCCTCTCCCGCCAGTGAACGTGAACGCCCCCATCGAACTAACAAACTGACACACACACCGAACCAAGGTAAGTACAACGTACGAGGGGGGAGGAAGCAAAAAGCCCACCCCTCTTCGCGAAGAAAAGCTCATTCACACCTCGGATGCAGGCAAAGACTTTACCCGGTTACCTCCTCTCCTCGCTTCGCCCAATCCCACGACGTGGATTCTCGATGGCGTTTACACGTTTCGAACTTTGTCTTTCAGGCTGGAGACTCCACGATGCGCAAGCTCGGCCTCAGTTGGCGGTCTGGAAGCAGAACCACAACCTCATTGTCTCAGTTCAGGCGTTCGGCGCTAGAGTCTCCGTGCGCATATGCTTGGGTTGGTGCACGCCATTGTATAGGTGGTGCGACCACCTGCTCCAGCGGCTGCAGAGCTCCGTGAATCTCGGATGCAAGTGCCTACCACCCCCAGACACAAACGAGCTGAAGGACTTCTCTACATGGTGACACCCGACGTCGACACGAACACAGAGTAAACTCGTCGAGGCGTGAATCCCCCCCCTTTTCTGTGGTTTTTTTCGATACCCATTCCAAGGGTGTCCCTTACACGAGGGACCCTATGTACTACTATTCCAACGACTTCATGATACCCGTGATGCAGAGGGGTCTCCTCCCATATCATTCCTTGTTCTATTGTCTCTGCTACGCATCATGAATTGTTCCTCCACAAATGTTTCATACTATGTTCTTGAAAAGATTACAGCACGCTCTACTGTACCAATCCGCATTACGACGAAAATGTTCACGACATTTATGCCCAAGTCATGTCCTATGGTTGCAATATCTTGGTCAAAGTTACGGTACTGTCTCCGTTCACCCTGGCTCTGTAGGCCACCGCGCTAGGGTGGCTGATGGCCCGGGCTAGTTGGCATCGAGGTTCCCTACGAGCATGGAACCCCACGCTGTCTTGGCGCGTGTACGCCGTCTCACACACCGAACATAACCATTTCAACCCTAGATGGGTTTGAAAATGTCTCACCAACCCAGTCCTTTGCAGAGATGACGAACAACCAACCCACTCGCAGCGTGCCGAGTCGGGGGCAGATGTCCCCTTCAGCACAACGTTATGAGTGCGTGTCAGGTGGTTCCTGACCGCTTCCTTCTCAGAGGTGATCCAAATGTCACAGTCCGCCCAACGGCACTGGAAGAAAGGCGCTTCCCCGGTACCGGAAAAGGGCGGGAATTCGACGGCCTCCAATGGGACCGTTGACGTGTAGAGCTGACCAATGGGTGTTGGAATGTATGGCTGGGATTGGATTTGGCTCGACATTTCAGAGGGCAGAACAACGATAGCGGGATTGCCCATGGAAAGAGGGGGAGTCGGAGAAGAATATGACTCGGAGTCGAAGCTTTCGGAGGGACTGAGACTCATAGTGGAATCAAATGGTGGTAGATGTTGGAAGGTAGTGGTAGGATGGCGAGGAGAACGCCCAGGGGCCGGATCCGAGGCAAGGATAGGGTACATGTGGCTCGACGCACTAGCGCCCAGAGATGTCGGAACAACCGGCATGGCGCCAAGGGGTGACGGTATGGCACGAGGATATTCGACCATGTAATCGCCCCGAAGGAAGCCAAACGACGGGTCGTGATGACATGTATGGGCGTCCATCAAACAACTACCATCCTGGGCATGCCCAGTCAGAGTCGGTATAGCGACTGCGTGCGGGTCGCACTCCGAGATTAAGGGATGAGCACCGAAGCTCGTGCTATAATCGGAAGGTGGAGAGCTGCCGCTAGCGTACAATGGAATTCGAGTTGCACGTAAGGTCGGCGGTAGTGTGAATGGAGACAAATCAAACTGCGCTGCAGTCGCAGACCTATGGGTATGGATGTGCGGATCCGCTGGCCAGTTCGGGGGAAGAACGCTTCTCCGAAGCTCAAGGCAGACGGAGCTTGGTGTGTGAGAGGCTTGAAAGACAGGGTGGAGATAACTAGTCCCTTCCAGTATGTGATAGCCACATCTCGATTCGGTGCCGGCACTGTATTGAGAACGGGTGTCAGTGTTGGTGACAGGTTGATACTTTGCCTCACTGACAATGAGAACGAGGATTGGTCAGACTCGTCGTCCATATGAGTGTAGTGAAGAAACGAATCAGACATGCTGGAGCGTTGAGAACTCGAATGATACGAGCCCTAGTCGCTCTCTCTCTCTTGACTAAATATGAAATCCATCCCCGAGGCGATTGGCCGCCATAAATCGCTAGAATGTCCTATTACTTGTGAACCACCAAGGACTGGATGGCCGGATCTAAGGCCTGTAACCAAGGACCAAGGAGGGTGTGAAATGAGACTAGGCCTCGGCTAGAGGCTTATCGAAGTCGCCTGCGCGATCAGTGGATCAATCTTGCTCGTGGCAACCACGCGGAGCCATGCTGTTCTACCACTTACACATGGGTGGGGAGGATTTACCGGGAGGAGGTACGTCACCCTATGAACCATAGCTTCGGGCTTTCCGAGCACGTGGCGTCGACCGCGGGGAAGAGATGCAAGGAAACGAAAATAATTGAGGAACTCGACATCCAGAAATGCTGTGGAAGGCTGAGCCTGAGACGAGTCTGTTACCCTGCTTACGTTCAACGGAATAGTTTACCGCCCACGTTCAGGGATGATCAATTGTGGGAACCACAGGCGAAATGAAGTCCAGCAAGATCATCCGTCTCTGATAAGTAGAGAGTGTGAAGTGCAGCAAACTCTCGAAGTGAACACTTCGGCGTACCTGCGGCCCGTTGCGATCCGTGACGTAAAAACATATCTTTAGTTCACCATTCTGAAATTGGGACATCGTGACAGAAAGCCGATCAAGAAATCCGTATCATGGCCGCTGCGGCATCTACCTGTCGGAAATAATGACAATAAATTACCTGAAACATGCTCGAGTCAATGATAGAACAAATAACTTTTTTAAACAAAAAGGTGTGGGTAATTGTGGGTGGCCATTTGTGATCGAGATCATAGTTACTCACCAGCCGAGCCAAAGATTTCCAGTCTCCACGGCATTTGTGCGACGAGCTTTAGAAGATAAGGTTACAGTGATCGGGGCCGCGAGGGTGTTTCAAGAAAATAGCGGCATCCTGATGATGTTAAAAACCTTACGCACGATGTCGCGAGGGAGTCAAATTATACAAGGCCAACCCCGATCCAACAGCGCCCGTAGGAACTGTAGAATCTAGTAAACTTGCTTCCCTAGAACCCGGGATACACAAATGACAGATCGGGGTCAATAGGTTGGATGGAGAGCGGGAAGCTAAACGAACCGTCCGGTCCGTGCCTAATCGTGGCAGTGGCAGAGGCTTGGCCAATCGATGGCAGGCAAAATAAACTTTTGAACCCTGCACAACCCTTTTTTTTCTTGATTCATCTCAGTTGGTGTGGCCGGCCAAAGTGCCATGTCAACGTTACAGCACAGAAAATTAAATTAAATTGGGAGGCAACCCAGCCATGGTTTTTTTTTTTTTCCTTCGTTTTTTTTTGTTCATTGTCCAGCAGGGCGGAAGCCTGCCATGATATTACCCGAGAATCTAGGTCATCGGACCGGACGAATGAAGTGGCTTGAAGCCAGACGGTCATCGTCACCTGACCCAGTCCCAACGTGTCGGTACCGCTCCACGGACCCGATGTCTAGCAGGCCTTCAAGCCAGACTGGTCGAGTCGTAGTCGAACCCCAAGCTAGAAAGCAACGTTCCAATGGTATTCGTGGACCTGGTTAGGGGGAAAACGGTGGCCAGTCTAAGCCGCTTATATGGGTGAGAAACTGAAAAATGAACAGCGTGATCATAGTCAACATGGAGAGGATGAAAACGCACGTTTACCGTGACTGCATGTGGAAGCGATTGCTGGGGTAGTGTCGTCTCTCAGGCTATGCTTGTCGTCGTCCAAGTCTTGAGTCAGCCGACACGTTGCACATGTGGCTCGCATTCGAAGACGCTGAGCGCGGGCCGCGCTCACACCCCTTGCGTTTATAGCTTATAAGTAGCGGATTAACATGAACTCCATCTTCTGGTGAAATTCCTCCACCATGCTCTTTTCCTTCCTTTCTCTCGTCGGGCTCGCCGCTGCATGCGCCGACAACGAGTTCCACGCCCGCGACGGCCATGCCCATGCTCACGTCCACGAAAGGCGCGAGTACCCGCAAGTTCCGCTTACGCCCCCATACCGTCCTCTCGTATGGGGTGACTTCAACGTGATTCACACTACAGACACACATGGGTGGCTCCTCGGCCATCAGAAGCTCAGCTGGCCAGAACCAAATTACAGGTGGGCTCCCCTCTTGCACGCGATACGCGAAGCGCGCACGTGTTGGGCGACCATGTCGAGGCTGATGACTTGCGCAGTGGTGATCTCGGGGACTTTGCAAGCTTCGTCACGCATATGAAACAGATCGCCATCGTCAGTTCCGTGCTGCTGTTAATCGTTCCAGAACCTCCCTGCTAACACGTGGAGTAGGAAAAGGATGTCGACCTCCTCCTCGTCGATTCCGGAGATCTGCATGATGGTGATCATCCAGAAATTTTTTCCTGGTTCAACATTTACCCAGCGTGTCGTAGGGACTGGCCTTTCGGATGGCTATCCTCCCGGCGGCGTGGACGCTCACGAGGTAAGTTCTATCTTCTGGATTTAGGTATCCATGCTGATTATATGCGCGAAAACAGTCGAACAAGTTCCTTGAGCGCCTGCCGTATGACGTGATGGCTATCGGAAAGTGGGTCGAACACGGTTTCCGTCATGGTGGGACTTGTTTGGTGTTTATCTTCCAACAGCCACGAATTATACGTCTATGCTGACACGTATGACATGTACGTGCACCAAAATACACAGCCTATGCCATACTGACCATGTACTATTTTGTTTTTTCCTTCATGTCGCGAATGCCGACTGGCTGGCACCTACATCTCATCTCTGCATGGATGGACGGTTACGCCCCACGACATACTCATGATCCCTATTGCACTGTCGTGCATCATTGTCCGTCATGTGGACCGTGACGATCATGGTATCCACTCCGGTCGCACCATCCCAACCTGTGCTTATCTTCCTCGACGTTTCGATGACGCACATTCGGGTTACCCGCTGTGGCATAAACTCGGTCCCCATACGTTGACAAACTTCGATGATCAATTCAATGACTCCATTTACTGCGCTGAACCTGATAGTTACACCAATTTCGTTCCTAACCTGAATGGTCGCTACCTGTCTTCCAATGTTAACATCACGGTTTTCAATTCTGATGGCGAAGTTGTGAGTGTGCCGGTTGGCAGTGAGTAATGTTATCCTTTAGATTACGATTTACTCTCCTGACTAACGCTTTTGAACGACGTGGATGACAGATCGTTATACGAAGTTCACGACCGCGAAGTGCGCATGTTTCCTTTACCTTTCGCCGAATACTGTCCTGCTGTGGATTTCTCAATTCACTTTGCCTTGATATTTCATCGTCATGACATTATTGTTCCTGTTGTATAACTAACACATTGTATACAGAGGTCGCAGCGTGACATCCCTTGGTGTGCTTTATGACTTCACAGGTAACTCCGTCAACACCACTGTTCAAACTGTGGCCAATATGGTGAAGGAGCAATGGGTAAGTACATAATCTGTATTTGGAATGATATCTCTAATGTTCGATCATTCAAGTTTGCAGAAGCCATCGCAGAGGAACCAGATGTATTCGTTCTGATTGGGTGTGTCCTATGATTCTCGTCGCGATTCTATCTGACGCGTACAACCAGTCACATGCCAGTATCTTATGACAACTGTAGGCCACGATCCGATCGATCTTGGAACTAATACCAATGAAGATTTGATTTTTAGGGCCTGTTGTCTTTGATGCTATCCGCGCCGTGCATCCCTATACACCTATTTTGATTTTCGGAGGTCTGCATTGCCATTTAGCGCACGAAATCGCCTTGGTGTCTAATTGGCGCATATATGCAGGACATAGTCACATTCGTGACTGTCAACAGTATGATGGAAGGTCAATGGCCCTGGAGAGTGGTCGATACATGGAAACAATTGGTATGCTAGTTGCCTCCGTGGAGGTTAGCTCAAACGTATCATTTTCGCAGGCTGGATGAGTGCGTACCTCCATCTGACATGGTAATAAGCGCCACTAAGGCTTAATAGGCGCGGACCTTGATGCTGCGAAGGGAAACACCAACAATATAACATTTACTCGGAGGTATCTCGATCAAAACAGGGTTACCTACGAGGTACGCTGCCAGATCATATCGCATCCTTGAACACCATGGGATAGGACGACTTGTAGTACCACACTGCGACGTCGAACTCCACTTTCGACACCAGTTATGGGCATTCTATCACTGACGGCTTGCAACAACTTGCTATCGATTTCGATCTGGCTTACTTGTACGGCACTGCTCCCCAGGATTATACCATGTCTCAGTACGTCTTGACTCGGTGCTGAAGCGTTGCACACATTGATGATATGAGCCATAGGAACCCATACCCGTCCAATGGAAGTGTATTGACATTGTTCATCGCAGAGGCTGCACCAGTCGCCCTCGCCATCAACAACACGCGTGCTGGGATTCCCAACATCATCATCACCAACTCGGGTGAACTGCGATTCAACGTCTTCAACGGACCTTTTACCAAGAACGACCAGCTTACCGCTGCGCCGTTCACCGATTCGTTCTATTACATCCCCAACGTGACGGCCAGCGTTGCGAACCAGGTTTTACCTGCTTTGAACTACGGAAGCTACAAGCGTTCGGAACTGGAAAGGGAACTGTGGGGCCGAGGACACGTCGAGAGTCGTTATCGCGGCTGGTTGGAAGACATGAGCAAACGCCAACAAATGACGAACACGACCAACCTGACGCCTGGCTACGTCACCACGGACGTAAGTCCCTTCGTTCTTTCCCCACGGCATGTTTCGCGCTTCGTGGTCGTTGAACTGTCATCTTTTTTTTTATCGCACAGGGATGTCCCGGCGCTGGCGACGACACGCTCCACACCCCACTGCCCTACTACTCAGTTCCGACTTACATCGGCTCCAACCCTCCCAACATCACGAGTGATACCCCTATCGATCTAGTCTTTGTCAGCTTTATCGAGAGCACGGTGTTGGGGATCCTGAATTCGGTTCAGACCGGGCAAAACTACACGTCGGCAGACGTATCCATGTACACGCCTACGTTGGCTAACGCTGTGCTGGGTCTGTACGCCCAAGCCATGTGGAATTAGGGATCAGATTATGTTTTGTTCGATTATCGATTGTGGCTATTCGCCGGATGTAATATACACTAGTTTTCATCTCTGGACGTGATGTGGGTCAAGAGTGCTGGAGTCATGGAGTCATGACAAGGCAGTACAGGGAAGCAGATGACATCGCATTAGGGATGTGGGCAAACGACAAAATGCCCAAAGTGTAAGTGTACCAAGTATACGGCGCGTACAAATATAGCCACAAGAGAAAAAGAAAAAAAAAAAAGAAGAGAAACAAGGTCACAGCTGTTTTTATGTAAAAGAAATAAGTTAGCAAAAAAAAAAAAAAAAAGCGAGTCTGGAATATGCAAAGAACACAAGAGGTTGTCGCCCCGAGTCTAAAAACAGGTCTAAAATCAGGAGCACTGCTCCGAGCGCGCGAAAAAGAAAAGGGAAAAAGGAAATGTAAAGAAAGAAGAGACAAGAAGAAGAAGAAGAAGAAGAAGAAAAGGGAGCTTGATCCGTGAACGAAATGGAACCCATCGATCGCCCCGCTGTCCCCGCCCCCACTCTTAGTCGTCCGTACGCCGTTTCTTGGACGGACGCTGCAGCGGATCGACCTTGCGTGCATCCAGCACACGCTGCAAGTCCCCATACATCGGTTGACCCACCCCCAAACACCCCGAACGACTATGCGCCCGATTACACGCGTCCACGCGGGCAAATTCGTGTTTGCAGGTATTACACTTGATCCTGAACCCGATATGCGTCACTACATGACGCGCGATACTCGTCCCCTTCATATGCGGTTTCGGACACTCGCGCCACAAACACCGCGTCGTCACTTCCCCACCGCGAAAGCCATGAAAGAGGGCGAGGTGGTCGGCGACGCTCGATTGGTCGCCTTCAATCCACATTCCACAGGGCGAGTGGAAGACGTCCCAGAAGCATTCGTAGACGTGGAGGTGTTTGTCGGGGCGTTGGAGGGCGGCGATCCAGGATTCCTCGTCGATGAGGTGGCCATCGCATCGGATGACGGTGCGCGTGGGCGGTTGTTGTTGTTGTTGTTGTTGGTCTGGGGGGACAGGTTCGGCGACGTCGACTGCGGCATGAGGCAAGCCATATACCACTGATGGGTCATCGCTCTCCGACTCTGCGGAAGGCGAAAAGTGTGAAAAGGGAGTATCGGACGAGGACGGTGGAGGGGGTGGGGGTGGAACAGGGTATCGGGGGAAGGGAACGATATTCGGGGAAAAGGACGACGAAAAGGGAGGTGAAGCGCGCAAGGCAGGGTTAGTCACTGAAGACCATCGACGTAGATGACGCGAGCCTGGCGGTGTTTTCTGGGCATTGTGTCCGATCGAACCAGCCCTTCTCGGGGAGGATCGCGGACTTTGTCCTGCGCAAGGGGCGACAGCCTGGGGATACCAGGCGTGCGGTCGACTGACGTGGTCGCCATATGCGGTGTGTTCAGGGGATTGTAAGGCTGCTCGGGCATCGCCGACAAAAGGCACTTGATTGTCAATCAATGGGGGAGCGGACCCTGGCCTCGGGAGCTCATCTGCGTGGATGGCTGTACTGAAAGAAGGGGGCTCGTAAATGGGGTGATCATGCGGTGACTGTGAGGACAAGTAGACAGGAAAAGGCGTGGCCATAGCACTTGCAAAGCGGTGATCGAGGGATATTATGCCTTGGTGAGGAGCCTCTTGGTATCCACCGAGTAATTGCACAGTCTGACGATCAAGGGTGTAGTGACTTGCCGATTCGCGCGGTGTCGTGTGCGTCATCGCAGGTAGTTGTTCAGCGAAAGTGAACGCGTGAGTGCAGTCTGCGCCGGAGAAGTCGTCATCGCGATACGCCGTGGAGGGTGGCGAAGGAGGACTTGTGACCAACCCGCCTGGTATGAACGTCGCCACGTCCACGGCCATAGAGGGTAATGGCGAGGAACCCGAATCGGCAAGGCCGAAACCGTAGCTTCTACCGAATTGCCGGTCTGCAATCACCATGCTCGCTCGACGAGCAGATGCCCGAGCGCTGACGTCACAACGGAGTGAAGAAAGCTCCGGCCTCGCGTCCTCGGGGATGGCACCCGCGCCTTTGATACCATGAGATACAGATCCACGAACTGGTGTGGGGTAATGTAGGACGTGACGTGAGCTCCAGGAGCTGCCACCATGAACGTAAGTGGGAAAGCTCAGGCTCAATAGACTGACAGACGTACGAATTCTCAATGATGGCCGTCGGTGCAATTACGGGTTCGTCGACGGTCCCATGGCCATGACCGTCATATTGCGAAGTAAAATGAAACCCGCCAAGTTGGGCACATAAGACATTGCCTTGTATGTCGTCCGCTGAGTCACTTCGAAGCGAAGAACCAGGGAACGCAAACGCCCGATCACTTAACCCCTGTCCTTGATATGGCTCGGACAACGTCAATGCACCCTCACGTGGGCGATCAGTCATCTCTGTGCTGCAATTGGATTTTTCGAGAATAAGGACAATTATCTACACGTGGACGGCAAGGACGGACCTTGAGGGAAGATCATCACGTTGCGTGTTACATATATGCGAATCGATGACATCTTCTGCAACGTGTTGTTGGGTGGGGTCGGCGGGGTATGCACCCGCTGGAGCTGGGTGCGGAGTCAAGGCCGAGCTAAAGGGTGTTTGAAGGGTGAAGACAAGAGGCGTTACGAAAACCGGTCATGCTCACCAGAGAGAAAAAGTCGAATAGTCGAGACCCGACATCACAGAGGGCAAGATGGGAAAGTGAAGTGAAGAGTCGGGAGCTAAAAGGAGGAGGGGCTATCCGAACGTCGAAGTATAGAGTGGAAATTGAGTTCTCTTTTGCAGTCAGTGGAACGACTTTCAAATGGGTCTTGGACGAGGGTCAAGATCCAAGACCGGAAAGGTTCTTATACATTCCCTATTTATCTGATGCGGGGCCAGGCTGCACACCAGTGAGAGGAACATGGCTTCCCTACGCTTGCCGCACTTCGAATGTCTTGCAAATCCGAAGCAGGGCAACAACATGATTGGAACAGGATGCAGGCAGGACTGCATGTTCCGGTGAGCGGTAGATATTAGCGCTCTTCGGGCCGTCAAGGCAGTGCATTCAATGGCGTCATGGTTGAACATTTTGAGCTGACTATTGATGATCAAAAAAACCCTCTTTCTCAAAGAGCTTAACGAGTGGATGACAAAGCACACACCATTCAATCACTTGAGGGCCAGGAGGAACAAAGCAAACGCACTCCCAACGGAAATTGCTGACCTCATCCAACGAATGGAGCATTCATTTTACCTTGGGGAGACTGAGCCCGACCAAGCACACGACGCCTCAGAGTCACGAAAGACTGAGAGGGGGACAAATGGCTCTCAGCGACGTCAGCGTGTCCGTGGAGAGGGAACCAATCCAGCAGTGCTGTACGCCCCTTGGCCCACAAGCGAGGGGAGGGCAGGCAAAGGTATGTTGCAATTGACGTAAAGCGGATCGTAGGCTGCACATCACGTGGCCTTGTATGAAGCGATGTCAAGGAGATATCCGCTGATAAAGGTCCATGTACCTATCAGCGAGAGGTCCCGCTATGCGGAGCGCAATGCTAAATGAAGGTTGTCAAACGATAAGTATAGCCATGGCCGCTGGCCGCTGTTGAGGGGAAATTTGCGCAGGTCGGAACGGACAACATACGGTTCGCAGTCCCCGACGAGCACGGCGGAGGGAGCGCAGAGTCCATCAGAAAGGACGGGTGAGAGCATGGACAACGGGTGGCAGACAATTACATTCATTGAGCGGGATACACTGGAAAAATGAAATGACTCTGCGGTTGTCGAAGAACGGCGTCATTTGGTGGATGAATTCCACGCAGAGCTGTGTCACCTGGCTCCGCTCAAAACTGGCAGCGGATGCTGTGAGAGAGGTGATGTCGCAGCGTGGTGATACCGTATGGCATACCTCGGGTGATACAGCATCACACATTCTCAAGTCGGTAGATGTTGTTCGTAGGGGCGTACCTGGAAGCATGTCAGTTCAAACAACAGGGATGGGGAGGATGTCATACCTCTTTCAAATGCTTTTTCATTGCGTTCTCGTCGGGCTCAGGTTGTCGCCTCCCAAAAAAAAAAGACCCTGTCCTCCTGCACTTTTTGCAATACGTTCGTGGAGCCCAAGGTCGTATTGGTCTGAACTGCCGCGCGAGAGAACACACAGCGACGCATGTGAGTCGCTACTGCAGACTGACCCACCTGAACCGGGGGCCATATTGTTGATAGTGACCATGA
>JBBPQD010000151.1:0-18240 GCA_038092355.1 Caloboletus inedulis
AGCGACATACTCTCGTGTTTCTTGGCATCGCTGACCTTGCGTGCAGCTTTGGTGAGATCCTCTTGGACGATGTACTCGCTGGTGGAGTCGTGGTCAGTTAATGACGCACCCAAGGTGGGTGAACGTACCGATCATCACGAATAGCAAACATCCCCGCTTCTGTGACGACATTTCGCAGATCGGCGCCGTTGAAGCTATCCGTAAGCTGTAAAAGCCCAGCGTCTGTATACCCACTATCTCTGTACATAAACAGCAGAAGCACGGACCTTCACTATAGCCTCGTAATCGATTTCTCCACTCTTGTTCACTGGTTGAGCATGGATTTTCAGAATCTCTGACCGCGCCTGTTCGTTGGGAAGTGGAATTTCGATCTTTCGGTCCAGACGACCGGGTCGCAACAGGGCAGGATCCAGAGTATCTGGTCGATTCGTCGCCATGATGAGCTTCGTCCGTCCAAGGGAATCAAATCCATCCATTTGGTTGAGTAGCTTGATAAACATCAATACCATGACCCCTGATGTGTGAAGCAGGAAATTCCACTTACCTCCATCAGAGTTCTCTGGATTTCTCTGTCCGCGCTAGTCCCTTCCGAGAACCTCCTGCCTCCAATGGCGTCTATCTCGTCCATGAAAATAACACAAGGTTCGTGATCCCTAGCATATCCAAACATCTCACGGACAACTCGAGCTGATTCACCAATGTACTTGTCAACAATGGCAGAAGAGACGACTTTGAGGAAATTAGTTTGGAGGGTAGCTGCTACCGCTCGGGCTAAAAGGGTTTTTCCCGTCCCAGGAGGGCCGTAGAGAAGGACTCCCTTTGGCGGTTTGATACCAACACGAACGAAAAGCTCAGGACTAAGGAGAGGGAGCTCAATCACCTGACGTTGCACATTGGTAATGAATTCTTGCGGACGGATGAACAGTAAGGACTCACCTCGCGTAACTCGCGGACCTGTTCACCAAGACCGCCGATACCCGCGAACGATGCTCCTCCTGGATCCTCCAAACTCATTTTGTAAACCAGAGGGTCAACCTCTCGTGGAAGAATGCGCATGATGGTGAGGGTCGTCATGTCCAAAGATACACGAGTGCCTGATTTAAGCTTTGTTGCTGACAACGCTGGGCGATATGAAACGACGTAGCGAGGTCCAGAAGATGCCTTGACGATGACTAGAGTAGAAGCAGATATGAATGAGGGGGTGACATTAATATTAGGGCAGTTTTACATCTCTCGTCATCGAGCTGCTTCATGACTTCACCGATGATTTGACCAACTGACTGGACAGCTTTAATGTCATTCTCGGTCTGTGCAAAATCCTTCTCTAATGATTTCAAGGAGAACCGCACTATGTTGAATCGTAGGTCAGTCAGAATGCAGACCATAGTACGTGTAAGATTGGCTGACGATTCTTCAAGCTTTGGCTGATATTGTCATGCGTCCGCATTTTCTGGGGAGCAGCTTCAGACGTGTACAGCACGACCCATGAAATAGCGCATACCTCACGATAGCTCTTGAGGGCATCTTTTCTTCGCTGATCTATCGCGCCAGACGATGTCGAAGCCTGTGCATCCATAGTGGTGACAAAAGGGACAGTGACGCGTCGTCTTCTTGACGCGTCAGTGAAAACAGGACTCGGGTAATCATATTGGACCGGACCGGAGTAACAAACATCGGCCTGGTGGTCTAGTAGTATGATTCCTTGTTAGGGTTTCCTGAATCGAGGAGGTCCCGGGTTCAATTCCCGGCCAGGCCCTCAGTGAATGCATATTTTTCCTCCTGCTTCTTAAGAATTAGCTGGGTTCATGGTGCTCGAAAACGCCTGATTTTTTAACTGTATCGACTGTCATACAAATATTACGGCTTACAAAACGTTGTAGCATACAGAAAAGTTGTACTGTTCGGAGGGTGTGCCCGATTCAGGTCGATGATCGCCAGAACGATTCGATGATCAAGATGAACTTCAGTACATTCAAGGTCCTGGAAGACGTCGAAAAAAATATTCTACTGCGCTATAACGTTCTGCAACGGGCTGTAATTATTTCGGAAAGTTGCCAAGTTATGTACCGATCTACTAGAAATGCAGCCAACAGCCTACAACTCGACGTGATGATCATTCCGTGAAATGAAATGCAAATCTAATTAGCGTCAGCTTAGAATATCATACGACTACATCCCAGTCATCTAGATAGCTGACCAGGCAGTCAACAGAAGTCGCATTAAACCAGAAAACGTCCATGTTCCACACATTCGAAGTAAACTAAGAAAGAGATGTGGCACACAAAGGAACATACGGACAACCCGTCAAAAATGGAAAAATCCCTTCTTCTTCTTCTTCTTCTCACTGTCCGCTACGGCCCCCCCTGTGCTGTTGACTGACGTCGAGCTGGCTGCATATGACGAGCTCGGGCTGAGTTTAGATAGCTTTCCGCTCCGAGCAGATGGACCAGAATCCTTTGGCACAGCGAGTGTTGGACGTTGTGGCGGAACTGGGTCAGGGGTAAAGTATTTCTGATCATAGTATTCCTGGTAGGATTGATGGGCAGCGTTCGTAGAGATTCCGTTGGGTACTGCACGGGACCCAACACCACCGAGTTCCAGAACTTTGAGATCATCAATAAATTGCCGGGGGGTGATTGTATGCGTTGATCCTGGTTATTTTGCCCCTTTGCTCAACACTATAGGAAAACGCGAGCATGTGTTGCACGCACCAATATAGATATCTTTGTTAAGTGGTCCGCTCAGCGTGTAACATTCTCGGATCTCTGAGTATGTCATCCCACCAGCCATGAATACGATTACCCGCTGGCGATTATCGACTGGCGCGTTTGATCGTACCGCTTTGTGCCAGCTTGGCTTTGCACTCCGAAGGGAGGATGTGTGCGTTGGCGTTACTGAATCCTTGCTCGCGGTAGCAGTTGTGGTGGATGGCGCATCTTTGACGTAGGGGAAGAGAGATGTGTCGAGCTTGTTGTTCACATGATCCTAGGAAGTGTTGGTGAATATGGCCAGAACAGCAATGGCAGACTAGTATGTACTTCAATGACCGCGCGGAGGAGTGGCTTATATCGGGACAAATCATACTCTTCCTCTTGAGATGGTTTCTGTTTAAGCTTTTTCTTCGTGTCTTTATCTGCAGGGCCCTGAGATATGGGGCTCCGTCAGTAAAAACTAGCGAGGTGGAGCCCACGACATGGGAGCTTACTCTGGTTATCCGCACGCCGAGATGCGACAACGAATTGACGGCGTCTTGTTCCGCCATGCCGAGGCGAGCATGTTGATATAACCGTCGACGGTCTTCGTCGGGAACGCCATCGCGGTGCATGATATAGAGAGCAACCATACGGACTTTGTTGAGGTTTCTGGAAACATCAAAGAACGTCGACGCAGAACAAGTTAGGGAGGAATTCGGAACTCTACATGATTTCCCGACTATCCAGCAGCGGTACCATCTCCTCAACCAATATTTTTGGAGATTTCCCTTCAGCAGTCATTCCAGTCGCGCAGCACTAAACGAGAATCACTGAGACCAGGCTGGAGTAGTGGATGAAAACGGTGGCACCTGTTCGACATTGGCGACCTGTGAAAGTTTGTCCTTCTCAAAGATGCCCATGCATTCTTGGGCCATATTAAGATGCAGTGAGAACTATTATAACACCATCAATTCACGCGACGTATCAATGATACGAGCACTTACCTTTTCTCGCTGCTCTTGGTATTGAGGTAGGCTTGCTAGCATATCCTTCATGTCGTTCAGACTGGCGGCTCCCTCTCTGCGACAGCGTCGGCAGCAGCAAACATGTGCACGTCGAGCCAAACTTACCCTTTGAACCCAGCATTTTCTTCCATAAATTTATTGAAGTCTGCCATCAGCTTATCGATAGCTTCTCGCATGTGCATGTGTCTCACGGTCGTCCACACTGTATCTGTCTCGGAGAGAGTGGCGGTTTTATCTTCATACGCGCCGAGAGAAGACTGAAACTTATAACTGGAGATATAGGATAAGTCAGCAACCTATAGACCACTGACAAGAACGCACGTATATTTCGTTCCGTCCTCTATTGGTAACAGGTCGTTACACATAGCCTGGTATGTAAACTCATGGATGAACGGTGCGACAACATCCATTGAGCGATCGGTGATGATAAGAGTACTCCTCGGTCGGGGAGGGTCCGAAGGCCTCTGATTCGTATGCGGATGAGATCCAACATTAGCTGAAGCACCACGATGGACGCTCACAGGGAAGTCAGTGTTGGTACGCTTGTGTTCGTCCAAATTTCGTTGTACCATGAACGCCAACAATTTGGTTACAAACTCTGTGTCCGCAGCCTCATGTGCACGCGAGGTGTCACCTCGGGCAAGGTTGGTCCGCCATCGATTGCTTCCTTCGGGAGGGGGAGGTGCACGAGTCTGCACATTGGGCTTGAGCGAACCCAGCGGAAGATGATGGGTGGGAAAGTAATATCGAATATAAGGAAATTCGTTGAGGGTGATGCATAGGTTTGTTATCTATACGTGTTCAAGCTTAGACCGGCGAAGGGAGCTGGGCGTACTCGATGCGCACCGTCTTGCTCACGAACAAGAGCTCTTCTTCTAAACGTGATCGAGCCGTTCTAAATGCAGCTTCATTTCGTGGCGGGCTGTAAATATTGAAGAAAAGACTGGGGGAGTTAAGAGAGAACGTTTGTGCTTCCACCGCTACAAGCGAACAGAGGTACCTGATCAATATGAAACCCTGGAAAGTCTGGGCCCGAAGCCTCGCTCACCCCAAAAGTTCAAAAAGAGTTCCTGCAGACCGCGAAGGAAGGGCTCCGCGGGGGATGAAGTCAGACGTTGAAACAAAGGTTCGGAGAGACCTGAGACGAGTCCGGTCATCTGCAGTGTTCCAAGCTCTGAACAAACGCACCCTCGATGAAGAACAAGTGAGCGCCAAGGTACTGCTGTCGGTCATTGGAGAAGTCCTTGATGATCCTTTCGACATTCTGTGTTGTAGGCATGAGAATATACACGGCCTCGAATTGCTGGGGCTCTCGGGAGTTGGAGATCGATTCAATGACTGGGTGCAGGACATCAGAAGGTCTGGACATCCGTCGATATGAAGACACTGCGTACGGGTGACATTCTCCTCTAGAATATCGAATTGTTTGAGTACCGAGCCCAGTAACTTTTGCGAGTAGTCGTCTACGACAAGAATCTTCCATCGCCCTTGTGGGTTGACAGATCTGATTGCCTGAAGAAACCCTAGACAGCATGTCGTGAGTGGATGGAGGCAGGGAAGTCACCAGCCATACTTGTGCGGACGGCGGCGGCGAGCGAGGACATGTCAAGTATGTCCGGATCGACCAAGTGACGAAGTAGCAAGGATTTGGCGTGTCGTAGCTGGAGGTCACCGTCAGACGATTAACCCAACACGGCTATCACCGGCAAGAGTGGATATTCATCCTGACGTTCCACGCAAGACTCAGTACAAGGTAAAACTAAAGCAGTAGTCAAGTAAGAAATTCTCCATCAGAAGCTGTCCGTAATCGAGGTTATCTACCATCGCGTGGAGTCTAAAAATTAGTCGGTGGGTAAATGCTAACTGAACATAACCGTTTCCCATCACAACAACACGGCCAATGTCAATAGCGGTGCAATACCAGCCGACACAGAAATAGCGGCGTTCAACATAGTACCACTGGTTTGTGAGGTACCACCAGTACTTCCAGTGGTACTACCGCTAACGGTGGTGTTCGGATAAGGGAATGTGTCATTCTGGTTACTTTCACGGTAGAGATTCGTGGGTGGAATCGCATTGCAGCCACCAATAGAATCGAACTGTAGCACCACATTTGTATAAGCAGCGGTCGAAAGATGATGAAAAAGCTTACCGTCAATGGAGGGCTGAAGGTCTCAGCAGCAGGCAGGGTATAACCGATAGCTAGATCGACAGTTTGCGCATACAAGTCATGTTCCAGAACGATAAAACCGGTGTCCAGAGTCGTCGCATTGTTGAGGATGGTCTGGAAAGTAGCAAATGATTGCGAGCCATTTACAGAGCCACCGGGAACCTTCCAGTCTACGTGCGGCAGTGAGCAAAAACCAAGTTATAGATTTCGGTTCATTTTACCGTTGGTATCAAATGTAGCTCCGGAAGGGGTACGGGTCCAAATAACTGGAACCATCCCCATAGCCAGGGAAATAGCGCGAACACGATCGTCGATATCACCGTAAGGAGGGCGCATTAAAGTAGGAGTGACACCAAGGACCTGCTTGATGATTTTGCGAGTGTACCCTAATTCGGCAACGACTTGCTCAGTGGTAAGCGAAGTGAGGGGCTGATCTCAAGTCAGCAATGCAGAGGAGGTAATAAGAAGAACAGGCCGACTCTATGGGACCAAGTATGGACAGCAATCTCATGGCCGTGCATGTACTCTTCGATGAGGACCTGAGGACGCTCAACACAACGCGAGCCCACAACAAAGAACGTAGCGAGAAGATTCTTAGAGGAGAGATAATAGAGCAGTTCCCTGGAACATTGTTTGGGAAGATATTGCGTTATAGGTGGATTTACTCACTGGGCTGAATAAGGAAGAAGACAATATAAAAAGAAGGGACAAGTGGAATGAGTACACCATCGAGTTCAGTGGGAAGGGGGGGTAACTCACTGTACGGAGCAGGACCGTCGTCAAAGCTGACACCCCAAGTCATCTTGGTTGGACATGCAGTGATATCGGTATCGCGGGTATAACCACCACACGTCCACCAGCCACGGCTAGCAGCCTCCGAGGCGGCTACAGCGTTGTTGGTACATGTTCCATCTGTGGTAGGACTGATATCCGGGATGTTGAACCCATCAAGTTCCGTCATCCACTGGGCAACATCGGAAGTGTCTAGGAAGACAGGAGGGATAAGTCTGCGGAACGGAGGGTAAGCGGAGATGTGAACGTACTGGTAGGAGCGATCTGGTCCTGAGTCGGCCATTCATTAGCAATGAAGACGACTGCAAAGAGTGAGATTGGGGATAGAGATGAAAGAAGCAGACTTACAAGGGGTCGGCAATGTTGGGGCACCAGAAATGGGGGGAGTAGCTCCAGCGGGATAGGTAGCGGTGACGGGGAGGGTGGAGGGGGTAGGCATGCCGGAAGTGATCTGGCTCAGCGGGGGGATTGTTGTTCCGACTGGCGTCGTGGGGACAGGAGAAGCCGAGCCGGAAGAAGTGGAGGCCGTCGTTGAGGCAGAGGACGAGGACGAGCCGGAGGAAGCGGAAGACGACACGGATGAGGACGAGGAGAGGGTAGAAGTGGTGGTGGATGCGGATGCAGATTGCCTCTTTGCGAGACGAACATGGTGGTCGTTGGCGTCGACGGCGGCGAAGAGGGCGAAAAGAGCGACAAGAGCGTTGAGGTGCATGACAACGAACGGAGCAGGAGAGAGCGACGAGAACAGCGAGAAGGGTGAAAAACTATCCACACGGGCCCATCAAACAAAAATATTATAATTATAATAATAGAACATGCCAATTTCCCCTTTAGGAAAGCCGATATCACACTCGATCGGTCCGCACTAACCTCAGGGTCGCTCAAATACAAAATTCACGCTCAAATTGCATCTCCGAAACATTACATATGTCACATGTCACGCCCATCCAGATATTACCTCAGCAGCGTCACAAGAGTGCGGACTCGTCCACGTTCAGAATGAGAGCGGTGAAGAACCGGACAATTTCAACAAAATTTGAAGCCGATATAGCTGTCAATCACGGAGTCAGAGGCGCTCCTACAACATCCAGCGTGCTCACCCTCATCGACCGTGTGCACCCCAGGGAGCAGTGTCCCCCCAGCTGCACCATCAAAGTGTCCATAACGGAAAATATGCGGCGTCAACTTCCAGTAGAATCTCGTGTCTGCATCTCGTTCGTCAGCCTGAGCATCTCCCTCCAACTGGTCACCCACCAGTATTGCCGGACATCATTCCAGGGCTTACAATGATATGGTCGTCCCCAGAAATCGCTCTGTGAGAGTTATAAGCAGCTTTGATACTCCCTGACAACAGTCGGTAAGGCGCCGCGTCCCCCTCAGTTGGTGTAATCGGTGCGGGCTCGAGCCCACTTTCGAATGCTGCAGAAAGCTTTACCGTGCCCAGAGCTGTTGCGGTCATATCCCCATCCATATCGACGTCAAACGCAGTGTACGACAAATTGTGCTCGCGTGCAAGTGATTTGAGCAGTTGGGCATCACGCTCTCGCGTAGCAGCCACAGAACTATTCACTCAAGATCAATACGCGTCGACAATCGTCAGGCAAGTCTCTTGCCTTTCGACCGAGATACGGTGGTTAATGACCGCATAGGCGCGTTCCGGAAGTGCATTGACTTTCACACCCCCATGAACAAGATCAATCGCTTGAGTTGTACCCGCGAGGTTCTTGATTGTGGCACTTCTAAAGAGTTCTTTCTCCACGGACCGTAAGGCCTGATCAGAGTGCTCAGCGCCGACAATATTCCTCCTCAGTGAGCCTGGTAGGTCTGGCGCATGTCGCGCCAAGCACTGGAAGTTCTTGTACACTGGCGAACCTCGTGCCTGAGACAGGTTTGTCGATACAATCAGACAGTACGTCGTGAAACGCTGACCAGATGATCATCGAAAGGATTCTTTTCAATGGTGACGAGAAACTCTGCCAGTAAACCGATGCTCTGCAGCCAGTAATTAGCACAGTAGGCGGTCGAGTATCTGGCGCTAACCGTGTGAGGGGGAGGCAAGCTAGAGTGTCCCCCGGGCGTAGTAACTTCGATCATGACATTAACTGAACCCTTCTCTGCGATACCAGGAGTAGCAATGACTTGACCATACTGCTCTCCGAAGCCAGCTGCAACACTGTATGACAATCTACTATCTCCTATTAGGCTCGTCTGCTTACCGCCTTCGTCAACCAACATAGCGAATCCGTTTTCGCCAAACATTTCCAGCAGCTCTGACGCCAAGGTTTGTGCACCCTATGAAGCGTCAACATTAAGCCAGACATTCATTGTGTTCACCTTACATAGGTTCCACTGCTCTCTTCGTCGAACCCAGAGGCAAGTACCGTCGTTCGGGCTGGTTGATAGCCATTTGCCAACATGGTCTCCATCGCCGACCTATTGTACTCGACAACGCTGAGCGGGACAGCCACGAAGGAATCTTACAGTATACCGATCAACCCACTCTTGTCGTCTGCGCTGCCTCGTCCCCAGATCAAGTTGCCTGTGAATGACATCTATATGAACGATGACGTAGAGGAATTCTTCATAACAGACCATCAAAATGACCCGAGAAAGGAGGGTAAGTCCAAGCATCATAGGTCGTGGGTTCCACGGGAACAACATCTGGAGAAAATGTGGTGAAACGAAGAGCGATGATGGTACCACTTGTCCAAACCTTGGTGAGCAGCTAAGAGTAGTGGTTTCAAAGTAGCATCTGAACCCTCCCACACGAAAATCAGTCCATAGGTATTCACTTTAGTCAGTTCGAGGGTCGAATGCCTATGACAAACGTCAATCTTGCAATTTTGATGACCCAGATCACGACGTACACCAGAGGGAACGACCGTGCGAGATAATCATGGAACACAGCAAATTTCTCCCAGCGCGGGTCTACCCCTACGGGATCCATCTGATCATAGGATTCAGTGCTTTTGAATTATTCATGCGTGAGCAATGTGTACTACAACCTGCCACTAGACTCACGGGATCTGGATTGCCCCAGAGAGCCAGCCAACTGCTTTCGACCGGAACGCCTCAGTCCCGTAGATTCCGGTGAGTGTCTCCCATAGTGCGCTGTTCTTCACCGGGATCAGCTCAGGCACCTGGGGACATAAATCACCGCTGGCTGTGTCGAGAGATGTGCTCTGGATGCAGTGCAAGAGCTGCTTATGAGTTATTCTCGCGAAAAACGTGATCGCGAGGGCTGCTAGCGCTAGAAGGGCTGTCTTTACGACCCTCGAGGAGAAGCTGGGCCTTGCCCGGCTCGGTTTGAGCCCTGGAAGTTCTCCCGAGACTTTGCCTTGTGGTACAGACATGAAGGACAATGGTAACGACAAGCGATGTCGTTTATCCGAAGGGTGGGTGAAATCTAGCAGCCTGAGACACGGTTAAATGTTGAACAATATTTTCCGCGCGGTCTATCACCATTCCGATGGAAGTTGAGTTTTGCTTACACAATGTACTTAGCGCTATTATTGGGCCAAGTACTTACCGGTGGCCTCGCACTACTAGGGGTCAGTCCAGCCGACTTTACTCGAAGCTGTATCCTGGATTCATTCTACCGACTGTACCAAGGCATCCGAAACACTGTAAGTCATGGTGTGTACCGATAGAGTTTCGGCAGCCCGTACTGAGCGGTAAACTCAGTTCCAAGTGTTTCCGTCTGATTTCAGGCTCGGGGCCCCAGCGACGGTTTCGGCATTCCCACCAGTCGCGGGAGACAGCCTAGTTTCACCGATACCAGCATCAAACATGATCATTGAAGCCCAGACGCGTCTTGACGACGAGATTGCTGCGTTGACCTTGGTGCTATGCAACCTTCGTACCCAGAGGAATACATTTTCGCCTATTTCTCGCCTTCCACCGGAGATTCTTGCGTCCATATTCATCCGCTGCGCTTGCAGTCATCAACACAACGGATACCGCAGCCTACCTGATTGGGTCAAAGTTTCCTATGTTTGTCGCCATTGGCGAGATGTTGCATTGAACTGTTCGACTCTCTGGTCATTCCTATTTGTGTCTTCGCAACACTGGACAGACGAGTTGCTTTCCAGATCAAAGGCGGCGCCGTTGAAAGTTCGCGTGGATAGCGAATATCCAAAGGGATCGAGAGAGTTGAATCTTTTAAGAAAGGTGGCACCTGAAGCAGACCGTATTCAAGATCTCTGCCTATGGCTTACACGCCAGGAAGCCGAGCGTATTTTGTCCTGGTTTTCATCGCCTGCTCCCCTCCTGCAAACCTTGCGGATCTCGGTGGAAAGGTCCAACTACCTCAACGAACCCGCTCTGGTCTCAAAAGCCATCTTTGACGGGGATACTCCAGCCCTCCGCAAACTAGAGCTGATGAACATCGCGTTCCCACTGACATCCCCAACACTTCGTGGTCTAACATTCCTCAGGCTGCGCTCTCTTGGTACCTCCTTTCAGCCGACGCTTGCAGAGCTAAAGGTTGCACTCAGCCGTATGCAGGGCCTCGCACATCTGCATCTGGAGAACGCTCTTCCTAGCGCTCGCGGCAATTCTACTTGCCAGTCTTTCGAGGACTCGGAGAAGCTTAATTTCCCTCAGCTCTCCCGTCTTTCAATCGTTGCACCGTTTTCGACGGTGGTCCTGCTTCTGTCTTGTTTTGACCTTCCGATGCGCACAGAAGTCAGGTTACGATGCTGTTTCGAAGCGGGCGCTGAGGATTACACCCCAATCTACCCTCTTCTTGCAAAACGATTCATCGCACACCAGGGATTCGCCCTCGTTCCTATTATCCGTACTTCCTTCATCGAAACTGCATCGGCGACAGTAGGCTTCATTTTCAGCACGGCCGAACGTGATTCTGGTCGTCGTGCATTCTCGGGGTCCACAACGTCTTATGACCTGGGTCAACTATGCGAGGATTGGGATTGCAATATCCCGCTTAAGGTTGATGTTGTCCTACGGACGTCATTGTCAAAGGATCGCGAGGACCTCGTAGCAGGCGTTTGTGACAGCATGCCCCTGGCTAACCTTCAAAGTGCTCATTTTTGCTTTGATATGGGGACCAACCTTTCATCGGCCTTTTGGATAAAGACTTTTGGGCACCTTCAGGAGTTACGGCACATCAGACTATCCGAAGTCAACTTACAGGGTTTGGTCCGAGTGCTTTCCCTTGCCCCTCATCATCGCCCGAAGAACAAGGGTGGAAACTTGGAATCGGGTTCAGGTCAGGTATTTGCACCTGCCTTGGAGGAGTTAGAGCTCTGCAATGTGGATTTTTCCAACAAATGCTACGGTCGGTCGCAGGGCAATCCCGACGATTGTTCCTGCAGTGCACCATGTCTCTATGATGCTCTCTCCAGTCGCCAAGCGGAGGGTCACGGCCTTCTGCGGCTCGTCTTCGCGAAATGTATGTATGTTCGTGAGTGCGATGTGGGGGGTTTGAGGGA
The DNA here is from genome assembly GCA_038092355.1 of Caloboletus inedulis. Taxonomy (NCBI): domain Eukaryota; kingdom Fungi; phylum Basidiomycota; class Agaricomycetes; order Boletales; family Boletaceae; genus Caloboletus; species Caloboletus inedulis. Next base: position 12,134 of record JBBPQD010000151.1, read on the forward strand.
GTCGATAAGTGACGTTAGTTGGGATGGGGTCACAAGAGCGATCCCAGACTCGGAGAGCGAAGAAGACGAAGGGGGAGACGAAGGCGAAGGCGACGAAGGACCTCACGGTCACCTTGGAATGACATATTTACATGCTTTCCACTAGTTGATGGTGATTTACGCATGGTTATCTTGTACTGTACCATTTTTCATGGAACGATTATCGGGTCTGTATGGTTCAGCGAACGACGATAGCATGACTGTAACTTGATGCATTAAAGTAATGCCTTCTACGTGAAGTTTCCTTTGTGTCATCGTCTAGATTCTGCTCGCCAAAGTATGCATTTGACTTTCAGCTCTTTCAACGTTCAAAGTTCCTCACTGACGACAGCGAACCTTTCTGTTAACATTGCACAGACTGGGATCACACTTTACGGCGTTTGGCAATGATGATCTGTTGAGAGTCGATATTTCCCGTACTCCTGAAAGCATTTCGATAACGAGCATGCAATTAACCGTGTAAGTATCATACACCAGCCTTCCTGCTTGCCAACTCCTCTAGCGACGGCCGTTTGGGAGCGGATGTCCCGCTGCGACCGGAACTGGCATATAAGATCTCAGCTTCACCAAGGACACCTGGGGTGTAGTCCACCACAGGACCAAGCTTGTAGATGTTACCCTGGGGATCGAAGGTCGACGAAGGGAGTTGGAGAAGGTCAGACGGGGTCCTCGTGAGGTATAACCGATGCAAGGCATCCTCAGCAGCCTGTGCCGAGTCTTAATGATCGGTGTTGAATCAAACAAAGGCTGATCACATACCCTGTACTCGGCCATTTTCAGCGAACTACCAAAGCCTTCGCCGAGTTTGTCTGCCCCAGAGTATATTCCAACTACGAATATCGGCGAGTTTGAAAACCGGCCTGTTTCTTTCAAAAGTCTGAGAGGAATGAGCATGCGGTAGAACACCCAGAATGAGGACATGGTTTAACCTTGACTTTGGTCGTTCTCTACCAAATTTTGCGACGGTCTCCATAAGAGCGCGTTTTGGATCTCGGAATTTTAACATGGTCCGCAAGTCAACTTGGCGATTTAGGAAGAAGGAATGGACGAATTTGCGAGCTGTCGAGAGCGACCTCTCTTGGTACACTAATGCCGTCAACGCTCGCGGTATTGACGCGAGCGCATCGGAATGCAAGAGTGGAGGCGACGTAGGCGTTGATGACTATGGACAAGAGGTTAGTGTGATCAAGTTGGGACACGGACGATGAACAAACCTGTCTATGCCAGCGTAAAAGAGGGGTAGCACCCATCTCTTGAGCGACGCTGGCGCAGGTCAAGGGACCCACGTGAGCACTGACTGCAGCCTTGAGAACACGGGTTGGGAGATGGGGGTATGAAGCGTGGAGGTATTCAGAGGCGAAAAGGCCCATGAGGGAATTACCCAGTGCTGCGAGCTCTGCACTCGTTGGAGGAGCTGGACTGGAGGGGTAGTATTTGGCATGGAGATTCACGAAAGATTTGTGGGTGCAGGCGCGTCGAATGGTGTCAGGAGAGTCTACTATCGAACCTAGGCCGATACGATGCGAAAAGGCGGTCAAGGCGGATGGGGGCGGTGGTTGTAGTGCAGCCCAGGACTGTGGATCGAATATGGGTTTGCCAGCCCGCCCAGCGACGGCCTCGGTCGGAGGAAAATGGTTCAAATGAGCCACGGAAATGGCGATCTTGGAGGCGGTCGAGTAGAGCCTGTTTGAAACATGACCCATTGGCAAACGAGTAAAGAATTGAAAGCCGGTCAGTCCTAAAAACGCGCGGTCGAGGACAGTCGGCAATGTCCGAGCACGGTATTGACAGAGCCAGCCTGGTGACGGGCACAACTTGAACACGCACACAACGCCCATGGCGGTCCTCTCGCTCCCGTTGACGTTCACCAACTCATTCTGGACCCAGGACTACCGCACCGGCCTCGAAGTCCTCTACAGCAAGCTGGAGCAGGTATGCCACCTCATCCTCCCCTCGCTCACATTTTATCCACTCGTTCCAGGGGGTTGCCGAGAACGACGAGATTGTCGCATTCATCCGGGTACGCATATCCCCCACTCCATGTGACCCCATCCTCACCTATGCTCAGGCACGTGCAAACGCAGAGAATCAGCTCGCGACAGCTTTGCTCAACCCGTCGATTAGCTCTCAAAGTATGTCCTCACTTTCTCCGCCAAATTTGGTCCGCACATCTGTCTTCGAAAGCTGGTTTCGACAGAGATGACGGGGCTTCCCTGCTCGTGGCGTTCCGCGGCCTTCAGACAGAATCTATGGCCCAAGGTCAGATCCATAGAGATATCGCCAAGGACCTTCAAACACTAGTCGTCGAGCCATTCGATGTCTGGGCTCAAAGTTACAAGGTGCCCATGTTCATGCATGCCTAGACGTCCTTTAATTTTTCCCAAACAGGAACGCCTCTCCTCGAGTAAAGCGACCGCTTTGAATAATTGGTTGCGTTACTATGAGGACGCCCAGAAGGAGGTCTGTTCCTCTCCTCCCAACCACTTACCTAGCTTCAGCTTTCTATGTATAGCTCATCAAGTTGAAGAACGCATACCTAGCAAAGACACGCCGAGCAGACGAAGCTGAGGACGAGTATGGGTAACCTATGACCATCCCATGTATGCTGACCTATCGGTAGTGCCAAATTTGCACCCAATAATGATTTGGGCGACCACTACACAACCTCGCCAAGGCTCGCGCCGCGTGACGCTCGTACACCTCAGCGCTCTGCTACTGTTTCCGAGCGCATTGCGCAGCGATTCAAGGAAATTCAGCGTAAGGCCGTTGCATCCGCGGCCTCTGCTGCCACATCCGATGCAGCACCTGAAGCTACCGAGGAAAAGGAAGAGGAGCCGCCGAAAGTCGACAAAGGCAAGGGCAAAGCCATTGAACCACCCTCACCTATCCTTGCGTCGTCCCCTCCTCCCATGTCGCCACCCTTGCCCCCTTCGAAAGCGGAAGTTACCTCATCCACGACTCCACTTCCTCCGACTCCGATCCTTTTGGCTGGCTTGTCTTTATCACCATCAGCCGTATCTAGCCTGCTCACACGCGCTGCTACCGAGCTGCCTCTCAGACCCGTCCGTTTCCCACTTATCGGGGAATATCCCGACTGTTTCTCGGGCTCGGAGTTTGTTGAATGGTTGAACAAGAACGTACCTGGCTTTGGTGGTACTATCGACTTGGCGGAGGAAGGTGCGAGGGACCTCACGGAAAGAGATGGTCTCCTCCGCAGGGTTGGCGAGTTTGGAAACCAGTTTGAACATGCTGATGATGCATACTACCAATTCCGTCCCAAAGTTAGTTGTTACGTTGGTGTTTTTGCGATCCTCATGACACCATACAACAGGCGTTTGATCTTGAAGGCAAACTATCTGAAGTTTCAGCCACTCCGGCGAAGAGAAACCAGATTACCGATAATCTGTTGAAGCGTTCTGGCGATCTGGTCAATGTCGTAACGAAAGCCCTCAACGCTAACTCTCAGAACGAGCCAGTACACATTAGGCTTCGTAATGAGGCGGACGAGGCTGATAAACTGTATCGTGTTTCTGTGAGGAAACTTGACAGGCAACGACTCGGGTTGGAGGAGAGAATCGAGGAGATGCTCAAGACACTCCAGAAGTGGGAATTGGAGCGCCTTGGAGCGGTCAAGACCGGTTTGTGACTCCTTTACTTCCCTTTTCTGATATTCGTGTCAAACCCATGTGCTTTGCCTGCAGTCCTGCTCCAATTTCAAGGAACCCTGGCTAATCTACCGAAGGCGTTCGAGCCGACTCTAGAGAAATCGGCAACGCTCATTGCATCATACCAGCCGGACTCGGATTTGACTGCCCTCATGGAGCGTTACCGCACGGGTCCCTTCCGTCCCGTACCTCAGGTATACGAGTCCGTTGCCCATGACGAATCCGATGTCGTTTTTGGCATTGATCTCCGCAAGTGGGCAGAAGGTGGCTGGAGTGCTCTTACTTCTGGCGAGGAAAAGAAGGAAACCATTCCCCCTGTTCTCACTGCGCTGCTGGATGGCCTCACGGAGTCTTACACGAGACTGCCTAACGATGCCGGTGAGCTATCAAGGCAACCGGATATCATTGTAGTCTGATCCATCATTTCCAGAAAAACGCAAAGCTTGGATTTATGACGTGCCCCTTCCGGCTGTTCACCATCTCAGAGAAGCTCTCAACGCAGTTCCACCTGGGCAGCCATTTTCCTGCGAGATTCTTGCCAAGTATGATGCACCTGTTCTTGCTGGCTGTGTTAAATTGTGGGCTTTGGAACTCGATCCTCCACTAGCATTGTGGGAAAGTTGGGACGATATAAGGAAATTATACCCGACAGTGGGCTCAGCGGCCAAGACGGACGGAGAACCCTCTGAGGAACAACACTTGCAAGATCTGCAAACAGCCCTTCAACGGCTCCCTAAAGTCCACCTCTACGTCCTAAATGCCCTCGTGACACATCTTCGCACCTTGATAGTATCCACCGTTGCTGAAGAACCAGCTGATATCTACATGACAAAACTTGCGTTGTCAATTGGTCGCAGTAAGCACTTCTCGTGAAACTAGATTTACCTGTGGCTAAACTGCTATGGTGCCTAGCGATCATTCGGCCCAAGGTTGAGACCGAGCTATCCATCCAAGATCGGCACCCTACGCGTAAGTGGCTCGTTCCCTCATTCTCGTTTGATGCTAAAATCGCCTCTAAGTGTTACTCCTCGACCTACTGAAGAGTTACGAAAATATTCTACCCCCCACGATTGCCAAAAAAAAGCATGAATCAGAACGTCGTGTACCAGTTAGAAAACGTACTGCACCAGTCGATATGCGGATGAGCCGTGGCAGGATTTCGGTAGGCGCCCCAACCAGAGAGCTCCTTGCCGCTAAGCAAGCCGCTCAAAAACCTGCTTTCTCGCAACCTCAGAGTGACGCAGTTGCGTCAGCCTCGCCACCTGCGACGAAAATCAAAGAACCCGTAATTATTTCTGCTAAACCGGAATCGATCGAAGGTCCTGCACCGGAACGTCACGTACCTGAACCCACAACGAAAGATGATGACACTATTCCTCCTCGTCCTGCCTTCAAGGAACCGCCTCCCGAGACGGATGACATGCCACCTCGTCCTGCCTTCAGAGACCCACCCCCCGAAGTCGATGACGCACCGCCTGCGCGGCCCACGTTTGTCTCGCCACCTACATCGCCTCCAATTGTGGAAGAAAAACCTATATCTTCTCCGGCGGCTGCGGTGATGCCTCCCACGCCGCAGAATCCCATCAAATCACTCAGGCGTAATTCAGCCCTCCGTTCTGGAAGTGCATCTCCAGTTCAAGCACGTAGTCCTTCGCCGTCGATTACTGCCAGCGGCGAATCTGGTTTTGAAGATCAGCCCTTGACGAATGTTAAGTCGGGATTGACGAGGCATACGTCAGGACAGGGAGCGGTTCGTGGACCCCGCTTATCGAGGGCTCCGAGGGGTCAGCAGGGTAGCAGTGTGAGTGGTATGATTGCTAATTTCAACAACCGCGTAGCTGCAGCGTCACCTCCGCCGTCTGCGGGTTACAAGAGGCTGTCTGGGGGAGCGTCTCGTCTTGGCACAAGCGGAGGGGCGGATTCAAAGAGAGGTGTCGGACGTACTCCAGGTGGGTTATCTCGGAGAACTATGGCGAGCGACGCTGAAGATGAGGTGGTGGATAAGTAGTGACTAAAGATTAGTCCATTGAGGATGTGGCTTTCTTCAAATTTGATTACTCATGCGCATGCTGCATGTACTGTATACGATAGTTAGCATACCAGCTATTCAAAGAATCACAACTCAACGTCGAGGCACTCAACGAGGGTTACACGAAGCATACTGTAAATTATAAAGACAACGTACAATGATACAAAGCAAAGGCACATGCAAAAGCGAAGGGGTATAGCTATTTCTAGACTTCCTGCGAGGCACCATCCTTCTTCCCCTTGTTGGATTTTGATGGCAGCAGTTCTGGGTTGATAAACGGCACGACACCACCTTGACTGATGATCACATCTCCCAGAAGTTTGTTTAATCTGAAACAGCCATTAACAAACGTGCTTGCTCAATTGTGAGATGCC
>JBBPQD010000152.1:0-18227 GCA_038092355.1 Caloboletus inedulis
CATCAGGTATGAGTCCGGCCTTGCGCCATTCTATCACCTGTGCTTCCAATTCCTTGAGCTTGGTCTGCGACCGAACGAGCTGAGCGTCTTTGAGTTTACTCTTGGCAACTTGTTCCATTCTCCCCCGTTCGACTGCAGCGGAGATTTCATCGGCATGTTTCGCTTGCACTTCCTTGTCATGGGCAGCAATGGCAGTTTGGACAGCAGCTTTCGTTGCGTCACTGTTGGTGGTTTCTGACTTGGCACTAGCAACAGCGGCCTCGACAGCAGCTTTGAGTGCTGCCTCGTGTTCCGCGCGGAGAGCTTCGATTTCCTGAGCGTGCTTCTTCGTCACTTCGTCTGTATTCAGAGAAGCGGCCGAAGTAGTATTAATCTCGCTCTTGGCTTTCTCAACAGCCGAAGCAATCGCTGATTCCCTCGTTCTTTGCATATCGGAGACTCTGGTTTGGAACTTGTCCTACAGAAGTCGTCAGAACTCTTTTGCCCAAAGAATCAAGGAGGCCGAAGTATCCTACGTTCGACTGCTTCAGGTTTCTGGCATCGTCGATTGCCTTGTTCGCTCGTTCCTCGGCAACCTGGATAAATAACAAGTGAGCGATTCAAGACAGCATGAACAGTGTGTTTGCATACTCTCAAGCGCTCGAGGGCCTCGTCGCGAGCTTTCGTGAGTTCCGCCCTCTCTGTTTCCAATTGTGCTTTGACAGTATCGGACGAGTCCCCAGCAGAAGATTTGTTCCAGCTCTCCTTCTCAGCAAGCAATTTGTCCCTCTCAGACCGCAAAGTCTCCTGTTTTGACGCGTTAGAAGACGTGTATTCAATTACGAATGTAAAAACTCACGAGGGATGACTGATCAGACAAAGGAGCAGCTTGGGCAGCAGCAGCCCGGGAAGCCTTCTCATCAACCAGTGCTTTCTCCAAGGCAGCCTTTTCTTGACGCAACGACTCCAATTGATTTGTGAGTTCCTTGGATGCGTCCGCGCCAGTCCCGGTATTGGTACGAAGCGAATCCCTCTCCGCGATCACACTCTTGAGCTCTGCTTGCAAATCGGCGAGCATCCGGTTCAGGGACGACTTCTCGCTATTAGAGCCTCCGAGCTGTTGTTTAAGGTTGTTGGTCATGCTCCTGAGCTTACGCATGTTTTCCTCATAGGTTGCCATCTGAAAGGCGAAAAATAAAGTTCTGGAGGGTCCAAAGTAGGGCAGGGCTCTAAATCTTACCCTGGAAGCGCTTTCTGAGTCCTTTGCGTCGTGCTCAGTGAGACGTTTCTCCAAGTCAGCTTTTTGGGTCTTCAAGTTTTCAACTTCTTCTTTCAATGTTTGGAGGTCAGCAGGGTCGACACGGTCGTACTATGAATGGATTCAATAAACAAAGCACCAAGCTGGCGTGATCCACCGACCTTGCTCAACAACTGCGCATTGCGTTCTTGCCAGCGCTTGCTCTCACTCTCGAGAAGCGTGATTTGGGCCTCCCGGGCCTGGAGTTCGGCGCGTGCGACACGACCTTGTTCCTTGGCAGGTTCAAGTTCGGCAGAAAGCGCTTTGAGCTTGGCGCCCAACTCGCGTGAACGTTTGGAGTAAGTTTCGCAGTCAGCACGTAGAGTCACGTTGCTCTCGCGGAGGATATTAAGTTGATTGATCCGCTCCAACATCTCGGCGTGCTGTGCATCTGATGTGGCGGCCTGGATAGCTCGCTCGCGTTCCTACGAAATGAGTCTCAACAAGAGAGGTGGGACAGCTCGGTTTTGCTCACCTCTGAAAGTGTCTTGCGAACTTCTTGCAAGCTCTGAGTCAAGTAGTCAAGCTGGGTCTTGAGACGAATGTTTTCTTGCTTGCTAAGTTCCAGCTGAAGATCGACGATTTCCTTTTCCTTTCTGAGGTACGCCACCACGGAACGCAAATCAGACAACTTTGTATCCACGTCGCCGCCAACATCGGCATCTCCGTTGGTGCTCTCCGTAGTGGAATCCGCGACCTGACGAATACGTGCGGCTTGAGAGCTGACACTGTCGAGATGCTGGTACAGGTGAGTATTCTGCGCGGCCAGATCCTTGCAGCTGCGACACGAAATAATTCAGCCTAAAACTCGCATTGTAACAACACAGTTCCCTCACCGTGCATTGAGATCTACTATCTCCTTGTCCAAAGCCTCCTTTTGTTGCTTCCAGCTTCCTTCCGAAGCTTCAAGCTTAGCCTGAGCATTGGAAGCCTCTGCCAGGTTCTGGCGCGACGCAGCCTGTGTACTGCTAAGTTGTTGCTTGAGGTTCTCGATGGCCTTGAAAGATTCCGCATGTGCAACCACCTCCCGTGAATACCTATCCTCTGCAGCCTATGGAGGACCGTCAGCAGAGATGTGACTCCACTGACAATAAGTACATACCACTGCACGCTCCTCCAGTGCACGAACCTCGCGTTCGTGGTCGGTTCGATCGCTCTCGGAGTGTTTCTCCGAGGTGCTCATGTCCACAATCGTATCTTCGAGGGTCCTCTTGTCGCTAGCCCATGCAGACCGCTCTGTCTCCAACGTCTTCTGGAGGTCGCTGAACTTGGCTGTCCATTGTTGAAGGTCTTGTTGAACGGAACAGAGCTTCTCCTCGAGTGACTTGTATTCAAGCTAAAGGGTATCATAGGATGACTAGGACATGCTCGATAGTATAACACGCATACCTCATGTCTGGAAAGCTGGGCTTCAGCGCCCGCTTTGTATTCATCGTGTGTGGTGTTGAGCGCAGTAAGTGCAGCCTCGTTGGCCTGACTGATCTCTTGGAATTGCTGCATGTGATTGCGTGCAGCAGCAAGGTCAACTTGGGCAACCTTGAGTCGTGCACTAAAACAAAGATATAGATATGCACATGTCAGTGTGTATAGCGGCATAAAACGCACTGAAGGTCGGCGACTTCTTGTTCGAGCTGTTGTTCACGGGGCAGGTCTGGGTCGGGCGCAGAAGCAGCGGCACTGGCACCAGTCGTCCTTCTTTCGTAGACGGCGAGTTTCTCCGCATTGCCTTGAAGTTGGCGTGTAAGTTCTTCCACCCGTTCTTGGAGATGAGTCTTGCTGGTTTCGGCCCCGATAAGTGACTCCCGTGTTTGAGAGAGCTGCTCAGCCTAAGAGTACTGAATGAGTATGGCCCAAAATCTTCAACATGCGCGGTGACGTACAGTTTTATTCAAGCGTGACTGGAGATCTTTCATGTCGATATCTCTCTGGAGCGTGATATATCTGAGTGCTTCGCGTTCTTGGCTCAGCTGCGACTTCAAATCTTGCCTAGACGTGATATGAGCAAATAGAATCGTCGAAGGATCCATGAAAATTCACGTCTGGTTTTCCATCATCTGCACCTGAACCTCAATGCGTCTGCGATCGTTCTCTCCTGAACGCTCGAGATCATTGTGCATTTTCTGGACGTTGGCCATGAGATCTGAGAGTTGTGAACGCTCCACAGCGAGGTTCTTGTTCTCTTCAATCAGTCGGGTTTGGACGCTCTGTGATAGAAAATTGTTGGATCCTTGAGGTTTAACCCCCATGGTATCAAGACTGACCTCCCAAATCCTCTTCTCCGCTCGGAGGTTCGCAGCCTCGTTGCGAAGCTGTTCAAGATCGCTTTTCGTGACAGCTAACTCATCCATAACGCGCTCACGGTCGATGTCGAGGCGTGTCTGTCGATCATAGAGTTGCTGGTTGCGCAACGTCAAGCTATCCAGATCTCGACTTTGCATACTCAGTTGCTCCTGAGTCATACGTTGACGCTCTAGTGCAAAATAAGTAAACGAATGGGCAGTTTATTCGCTGAATCTGACTTGCCATCAAGAAACTCGACCTTGGCGGTGGCTTTTGCAAGCGCCACATTGGCCTGACCAAGTTGCCTTTGTGCTTGAGCCAGATCTTCGCGCAGCTTCTCGGCATCCATACCCATTTCTACCTTGTACGACTCGAACTGCGTTTGGACATCTTCCAACTCGGCGACCAAATCACTCGAAGGAGCGGGTGCGGCACCGTTGACATCGCCATTGATGCCACCACGCAACGACGAGCGTTCAGCGCGAGCAAGCATAGCCTTGAGAGCATCTCTTTCCTTCATATACGCCTGGATGGTCACGTCGCTGCTCTTCTTCTGCCGCTCAAGCTGAGCTGCAAGATCTTGGATGGCTTCGTGAGCCTCGCGGACAGCCTCACTTTGCTCCTTCTCGAGCGCCTCACGGTATTCACGTTCCTCAGCTTCCATCTTTGCGCCGAGCTCACGAACAATGTTAAGCAACTTTTGGTTCTGCTCTTGAAGGGATGGAATCGAGCGGAAGAGAACGAGGTTGTTTGTGATGACGGCGTCAATGTTATCAGCAGGTAAAGGTGCCATCTCATCGAGTTCCTCGTCCGAGGGAATCGAAGGATCAGTTCGTCGTCCGAGTTCCTTGAGAAGCGCTTGAACTTGTCGGCCTAGGTCTGTGAGCTGATGTTGGAGAAGGTCGGTCTCTTGGTGCGACTTCTTAAGCTTCTGCGACACTTCTTGGAAGGAAACGCCATTGGCGTCGCGTTCGGCGAGGGCGGTTGAAAGTTGGTGAGCGAGTTGTGTGCATTCTTCCCTGAGATGTTCGTATTCCTCGCGCTGCTGTGCCAGGATGGGGGCCTGAGACCATGGTAAGCGAGGGACCGCGTGGTGCAACGCATGGATTCTCTTACCCGTTCCTCTATCTGAGCGAGAACATCGGAAAGCGTCCTGTCCATGTGATCATACTCTGCGCATTTCTTCGCGTACTCCTCTTCGAGGCGCACGTAGTCTGCATAAACCTCTGTGAACGTTTTTCCGCCCCTTTGCATTCTGCTGACCATCGCCACTGTCGGGCTTAAACCTAGCACTGTGTCGGCGGCGTAGTCATGACTGCTGGAAGTCCGCCCAGGGGTAGCAGGAACGGAAGCACCACCACCAGCAACTGGAAGTTCACCGCGGTGCATCCTCTCCATGACCGTCTCCAACTGTTCCAGCCTCTTTTCGAGTTCTTCTCGAGCGTGTCGCTCTTTCTCGGTCTCTGCTTTCAATGCAGCCTCCCGTTTCTCGGCACGATCACCCACTCCTGCCCACTCGCGCTCGATACTTTCCACAATGTCCTTTGCTTGCTTCTCCCTCTCCTCCATGATCGTTACCAGCCTCTTTAAACCAGAGGCCTCCGCTGTAAATGCCGCTTCCTGTTCTGCAAGTTGTCCCTGCAAGTCCTGTACTTTAGTGAGTGTTTGAGTCAACTGCTGTGTTGATGCAGTCTGCGCGGAATGCATAGCTCTGAGAGAACTTTCAGCAAGAGCGTGCTTTTGTGTTAGAGAATCATGCGCCGATTGCACTTGGATGAATTCGGCATGCTTGGTCCGCCGGTAGTTCGCATACTCTTCTGACTTGGCGGCCAACTCGGTGTTTGCGCGCTCGGTCTCAGACTGGGAAAGGGCAAGTTGTTGGGAGAGTGTTTCGAGCTTGAACTGATGAGGGAGGTAGATTAGTATGCGACGGTTGAATAGGAGGGATAGACAAAATAATCTACTTTGGTTGACGTTTCTGTCGAGCGAAGTTCGCGGACCTGCGTCTCAAGGGATTGATGGTCCTGACGAGCCTGACGAAGACTTCCCCGAAGGCTTTGGACTTCCTCTGTGGCCCGAAGGTCAGTGAATTTCAGAGCTTCAAAGACATTCAATGTACCATCACGCTGCGTGGCATCTTCCTTGAGCCTGCTCACGACACCCATGAGATCCCGTTTTTCTCTCTCGGTCTCCTCGGTGCGATTCCTAAGGTAGTCGAGGTCTGACGCCGACGACGATCGGGAGGTGGTGAACGACAATATACGCGTTTCCAAATCTTTATTTGACGCGACTGGAGAAAAGGATAAAAATTGGTTGCACAAAACGTATGTGGATACGCACCTAGCTGTGCCCGCTCTTCTTTGATGGTGCTCACCTCCTTTTGCAGAGCCCCGAGTGTATCTTCAAGGTCCTTTGATTTGGTCTCACCGTCTTGAATGGCCTGGTCAAGCTCTATCTCCTTGCGCTCTACCTCTGCTCTGAGCTCCTCCAGGTCGCGCCGGGTATCATCCTGGTCTGCCACTTGTGCAAGCAAGAGTCTGTACACCGCGAGAACCGTTTCTGGGTCTGGCTTTGCAAACGAGACATCAGGAAGAATATGTGAGAGGGTGTCGAGGTCGAGGTCGGGTGGTATGGGGACAAGGAATGACGCAGACGACGTGGGGGCGGACAATGAGAGGTCCTCGGTGCCTTGCGTCGAGGCGGTCTCGAGCTCTTGCTCGGCGGCAGCGGCAGCAGCAGCGGCTGCCTTTGATTTCCGTCTCGTTTTCACCATTTGGGACGACGGGGGAGAAATTCTGCGATGTGGAACAGGTCGAGCTCGACGTACTCCTCGTTGAGCTCAGTCGGGGTCCACGTTTCGGCAATGTCTTGGTGCAAAATTTCGTGTTCACATTCCGTGGTTCTCTTTTTGTCCCAATATTCCCACGCTATTTTGCACGACACTAGGTTTTCCCATTTTGGGCAGTGGAGATCGTTGGTGCTTGCCCAAGGCTTTTTTTCTCAGTTCAGTTCACATTGAAGACATGTCTTTCTTTAACTCGATCGGGTGAGTTCGACATCGCCTACACGTCTCTCAACATCGCTCATCCAGACCCCTGCAGACGCTCCATGTCGCGCAACCCGCGTGCTCCAAAACGGTCACCGACACCGACCTCGGCGACCTTCCCTGATATGCCTCCCCCACCCGTTCCTTCTTCCCCGGGCAGCCAATTACCCTCCAAGCCTCTTTATCTCTGCAGCCCCTTCGTCGAAGCTGCCTTGGTCAAAGGCAACTTCAAGACGATTGTCGTCCTCCCAAAATATGTCGACATCATGGAATGGGTCGCAGTCAACGGTCCGTCCCTTCCTCACTCTTTGGCTGCTGTCATGGTGATCATGGTGTAGTGTTCGACTTTTATACCAACCTCAACGAGTTTTATGGGGTCATCTCCGAGTGTTGCACCCAACATTCATGTCCTACTATGTCGGCTGGGCCAAAGTACGTGCACACCGCTCTTTTTCACGCGCATCTTTTGACGAATTTACCCGACAAAGCCTCAATTACACTTGGATCAACCAGGATCGAAAGAGCGTCCATCTCGCTGCACCAACATATATTGATTACGTAATGACATGGGTGCAAAACCTGCTCGATGACGAGAACGTCTTCCCCACAAAATCTGGTAAGACTTGATCAAGACCAGTGATCGTTCCAAGCTTACCCGGTGCCTCGTAGGTCATGACTTCCCTCAGTCCTTCCCCTCAACCATCAAGCACGTCTACCGTCAACTCCTCCGCGTCTTTGCTCACATATACCACTCACATTACCCGCAAATCCTCCATCTTCGCTCAGAGCCCCACTTTAACTCACTCTTTGCGCACTTTTTGGCGTTTGGGAGGGAATACGAGTTGTTGGACATCAAGGACGTCAAGGGTGCTTCAAACGCATCCGTTGGCATTGGATTGCTGTGGGATAAGTGGAGAGCGATGGGCATCTTGGAGGGATAAATACAAGTCGACGACTGCTTGATAACTGGCTGTTTTTTTCTTCTTTCTACTGCTGTACTATACTAGTTGTACTGTGGAATACCTCGACATACTCCATCCTGCCCCTCTATCATGCCCCGCCAGTTCGTCGCCGAGCTCCAGCGTACGCCCGACCACACGCACGTTCTCCTCATCACCACCGGCAGCGTAGCATCCATCAAGGCCCCTCTCATTGTCCAAGAACTGCTCGAAGTCAGTACCCTCTTCTTGTCTTCCCAATACCACGCACGCACGACCTATTGGCTTAGTACAGCAACGTCAAAGTCGAAGTCGTCTCAACGAAACAGTCCCTCACATTCTTCAACACCGCAGACGTTGAGCATGCCGGTGCCCGCGTCTGGACGGACGACGATGAGTGGTCGGTATGTAGCCTTTCTTCCGGGAATCACAGGGGTCTTCGTTCATCCCAAGCCCTCCAATTCGTTCACATAGGGGACATACACCATCGGCGATCCCATCCTTCACATCGAACTGAGGCGTTGGGCAGACATCGTCCTCGTCGCTCCATGCTCCGCAAACACACTCGCCAAAATCGCAGCCGGCTTGTGCGACAACCTCGTCGTAAGTACCCGTCATATTTTTCTTTCTTTGTACTTGGATTACCCCACGTTGCGTCAGACGTCCTTGCTTCGCGCCCTGGCATCGACGACGCCAACGTACATCTTTCCCGCGATGAACACTCTCATGTATGAGCACCCCCTGACAGCAGAACATATCCGCGTCGTGCGAGAGGTTGTCAAGTATCACGTCGTAGGGCCAATTGGGAAAGGACTGGCCTGTGGGGATGTCGGTATGCGGACGATCAATTCTCTTGGTTAAACATCGCTCACCTTCTGTCTTGCGTGTATAGGTCTAGGAGCGATGACAGAGTGGAAAGACATTGTCAAGATCGTCGTCGAGAAGATGCAGCTACAATTGAAACCATGATTCTGACGTCGATCCCCAGAACATATCCACACAACGATTGACCAGGCCGAGACAGGATACATACGGTCCATCAGATCGTATCCCCGTACAGTGTATGATATTTGTGTAAGAGGTATATTCGCCATATTGAAGCAAGAGAAGCATACTTGCGTCAACTTTCGGATGAATCCTTCTTGGCAGGCTTTTCAAATAACTTGACTCCCCTTACATCCATGACCAGCCCTCCTCCCACTTCACCTTTCCCGACACGTGCATACTCTACACTCCTCTCATCCGCCGAGATATTCAATGCATCGAGTAGTCTTTCGCTCGTGTGCGGGATAAATGGTTGGAGAAGAATCCCCGTGATACGGAGGGTCTCGAGGGCGGTCAGGTAGCATGATAAGACGACGTCTGGCGGGTGCACGTCCGACCAGGGTTCAAGAGTTGTCAGGAGAGCATTCGCCTACTGAATCGTCGGCGGCGACAAGAAATGAAAGTCGAGAAGTAACTCACATGTCTCAAAACCAGCACGATGGCATGGAGCGCGTCCGCCACTTCGAGATCTCTCATGGAACTTGATACCCGTGCTTCGAGGTCGTCGAGCAGCGTCAACAACTCTTCATTGGTCGATGGCTTGCACGCTTCGAGGTCCAACAAGCTCGTCGCAGCACCCGCAAAGTCCAAGTTGGGGAATTGTCTGAAGAACAGATCACGAAACACCAATGGCTCAGAGGAGGCTGCCGTTACTTTTGCAGCTCGGTTCTTGATGACATTCGATGTTATCCGAAGAAAGTAGTTTCCAAGTAAGTTCCGTATCTCATCTGCATGCTTCCGGAGCTGTACTTCGGACCAATCTACGAAGCACGTTGTGGCATCAACTTCCCGTTGCAGCGACAAACTTTATCGGAATGCAACAGACTACGAGGACTCACCAACATCATCCCGGAATCTCCCGCCGATACGCGCAAGGTAGAACCGAACAGCGTCCACTCCGAAATCATCCATTGCGGTCATAGGATCAGCCACGTTCCCGAGAGATTTCGACATTTTCTTCTGCCCCGCAGTCCAATGAGCATGTGCCAGCAGTGTTTTCGGCATCGGGAGCTTCATAGCTTGCAGGATCGCGGGGAGGTAGACTGCATGGAAACTTTCACGCGTGAGATCAAAGACAAGCCACGAAGCAGCTTCGGACGTACCGAACAATGTCTTTTCCGACTACCTGAACATCTGGGGGCCAAGTAGTCGACCCGGCGGAGGGATACCCTACTCCGCTCAGATACACCAACAAGGCATCGAACCAGACGTACACAGTTTGACTCGGATCCCCGGGTACAGGGATCCCCCACCCAATTCTGTCTCTCGGTCTGGATATCGACAAGTCCTCGAGAGAATCCGCCTTCAAGCCTTGAATCACCGCGTTCTGGTAGACGTCCGGGTGTACGCCGCGCGACGCGAGTCCTCCCTCGGCTTTTGCGTTGAGCTCAGCAGCAGCGGAGTAATGCGCAAGAAGAACCTCGCGGAATTTGGATAGTCTGAACTTGTAGTTCACTTCGCTAGACCGTTCCACGACAGCACCTGTCTCGATCGAGATTTTGGTGTTTGGGCGGGTCGGGTGTGATGTGATACGAGAGGATGGATAGAAGCATTCGTCAGTGGTGGAATAGTATCCTTCGTAGGTATCTTTATAGATGAGTCCTTGGTCCGCGAGGGCACACTGCACGGGATCATGGGTGAGGAACGGAGTTTGGAGGTGGTTGACGAAAGCTTACCCAGACATGCTCGACAGTGTCACGATGCTGTTGTTGCGTGGTGCGCATGAACATGGTCCCACTGATATTGGCTCTCTCTGCCAGTTTCTACGCGAACGGGTGTCACAGTGAATACACACATAGTTCAGACGAGGGGAAAGGACAGACACGAAACTCGGCAGATATAATGTCGCACCACTCGAGTGGTGCGACACCCCTGGCTTCGGCTGCTTGCTGCATCTTCAGACCATGCTCGTCCGTGCCTGTGAGGAACACCACCGGACGAACAGGGTTCAATATACGCTGAAACCGCGCGATGATGTCCGCGGTGACGAGCGAGTGGAGGTGTCCGATGTGTGGGCCTTGCGTGCCACGTCAGCGAGTAGGTCCAACGATAAAAATCTGGCTGGACTCACGAGCATTGGGATAAAATATGGGCGTGGTGACATAGAATGGTTTGTCTGTGCTCCGCGTCGCGCTGTGCCGTCGGACGGGGGCCACAACGCACCTAGCTGCTGATCTCGAGAACGCGAAAGATGAGCTATGAATCCTTGAGCGGAAACCTTTGCAGATGAACATCCAGGTGAAACAGAATTTTAGATAGCAACGCGTCCTGCTCCAGCCCAAGGCTCAGCGATCTTGGGGACCAGGGCGTGGGAAGTTCCAAAAGTGGTATGGGTGGCGGAACGCGTTGACGTTACATGTCACGTTACTGCCTGTCACGCGTATACTGTCACACCACCTGCTCATCAGGAGACACAACACCCACGCACTCCCTACACCATTCACGACGATGGGTATCAAGGGACTCACCGCACTTCTCTCAGAACATGCACCAAAGGCCATCCTGGAACACGACATCAAGACCCTCTTTGGTCGCAAAGTCGCCATTGACGCGTCCATGTCGATCTACCAGTTCCTTATAGCCGTTCGGCAAAGGGACGGCGAGATGCTCACCAACGATGCTGGCGAGACGACGAGTCATCTTATGGGCTTCTTTTATAGAACAATTCGCATCGTGGAGAATGGCATCAAACCCGCCTACGTGTTTGACGGCCGACCACCGGAGTTGAAGTCGGGCGTGGTGAGCAGATTGAAGGGGTCGAGTAGCAGCTATTATTGACGCGCATGAATGTGTAGCTCGCGAAACGTTTCGAACGGCGAGAGGAAGCAAAAGCTGAGGGCGAAGAGGCAAAGGAGACAGGTACAACGGAAGAGGTAGACAAGTTCGCGAGACGAACCGTTCGAGTTACTCGAGAGCATAACGAAGAATGTCAAAAGCTCCTCAGGCTTATGGGTATCCCTGTCGTCATCGTTCGTCATCTCCACATTATCTCTCGAGGCATTGAACATATGACTACGCTAGGCGCCATCAGAAGCGGAAGCCCAGTGCGCCGAACTCGCAAGGGGCGGAAAGGTACGATTACTATGAGCATCACCGGATACTTGATCATTCAGCCGTTCTTGGCAGGTATACGCAGCCGGTTCGGAAGATATGGATACTCTCACTTTTGCTGCCCCAATATTGTACCGCCATCTCACATTCTCCGAAGCCAGGAAAGCCCCCATATCAGAGGTCAGCCTTGAGAAGGCGCTCCAAGGGCTCGAAATGAATATGTCACTCGTAAGTGGTGCTCTGACGTATCCCGATTGTGCTGACTATGCCGGTATACAGTTTATAGATCTGTGTATATTGCTTGGTTGTGACTACCTCGAGCCCATCAAGGGCATTGGTCCCAAGAACGCATTGAAGCTGATAAGAGAGTTCGATGGGTTGGAAGGTGTAGTCGAGCACCTACGAGAGAAGCAAGTGATTTGCACTGTCTGGTGTACCGAAATTTGACCTTTCTCGTCTCCCCAGACAAGCCGAGAAAGAGGGCAAGGCCACTGATGCAGAGGAGGGCGGCAAGAAAAAGAAGGGGGGCGTACAAGTCCCCGAGGAATGGCCCTGGCAGGAAGCCAAGAAGTTATTTGAAAAACCAGACGTGCTGCCAGCTTCCGAAGTCGAGGTAAACTCCCACTTCCCCAAGTTGTGTGTGCCACGCGCTCACGGTGTAACTTGGCAGCTCGAATGGAAGGACCCTGATGTGGAAGGCTTGGTGCAATTTTTGGTAGTGGAAAAAGGATTCAAGTTCGTGATCATTTCGCACTTTGTCGTTCACCTTATGATATATATATTTGATGCAGTGAAGAACGCATACGAAAAGGTGCAGAGAAGCTCCAAAAGCTTCTCAGTGCAAAACAGCAGGGGCGTCTCGACGGCTTCTTCACCGTCCAGCCCAAAGAACCCAAAGAAATTAAAGGAAAGGTGGTAAAGGGGAAGGGGAAAGATACCAAGGGGAAGGACGTGAAAGAGAAAGAAACCAAAGCCGGAGGGAAGCGGAAAGTGGAAGACAAGAGCGATGACTCAACCAACAAAAAGAGCAAAACGAAAAAGTAGTCGTAGGAATGAGCTTGACTCACGATCCTGCTGTGGCTGATATGGTACTCTTCATTTAGTGTATCCCCATTTGCACTCTGTACTTGTAGTCACTCTCCATCACTCCAGCTCACCAGCCGTTGGATTCTACACTTCCGATTTATTTATGGGGTATCCTATTCAGCGCGTGCAAATGCAAGGAGGAAAGAGGTGGGCATTCAAGATAGTTGCTCGGACCGCGAGGCGGCCCGGGCTTCCCACCGTGAAGATCGGAAAGGCTGGGAAATGGCAATTTTAGTGTGGTCCTCATTGCAAGCGACGATGACTATCGAGACCCATGTTGTTCCTGGTTTTCAAAGCGTCGCCGTTCGCTCAGGACCTCCAACGATGGATGAGCTGCGGGTTCATTACCCCGCGCGTTTCACATGGCTTCAGTTGAAGACCTTTGTCAATTCGGGGTACGTCTGGGTTTCGATGGTTGTGCAATCATTGCCGTGACGGCTTTTAAAGAGACCTCGGCCTGCTGAAGCGCGATAGGAACCTGCAGCACAGATATCGCGAATGGGCCATTGGAATCAAAAAGCAATATGGATCACTCAGTGCGTGCCTCGTGAATTGGTTAATATCGGCACAGGGAAATGCGCTATGAGCTGACATATGCACAAAGTCGATTACCTCTTAAACCATCGCCTACAGTGGGGCAAACCCGACACCCTTTCGCTGCTCACGTCGGCACTAGACGATGGGTTCGTTGCTACTACACACAACGGAGAACGAGAGCTCTATCCAGCTCCCGAGTATTTCAAGGCCGATATACCATTTAATTCGGACTTGATCTGTATCATACAAAATGACTGGCCTTATTCAGGTACGGCAAGTCATTATAGGGTTACAGCTCGCTCGGGTCTCGGTCGCTGACGGTGCACGTCTGCAGTCCCCCCCGAAATTGAACATTCCTTGGTCTGGAGCCGAGTGCCCGTGTTCCATCCCGCCCTGATCCCGCCTTCCATCGACGCCCGCGTTCAGCAGGATGGTCTCTGTGGTTTTACGGGGTCGACTGATACCATTGAGAGTCTTCCCTCTCTCGAGTCCTGTCTCCCGACACTGGCCGACTGGGGTATCACCCTAGATAACCTTATTTGCTCTCCAAGGGGGAGCGAGGTGGAAGAGACAATGGTGAAGAACGCAGGGAAAGAGGTGCACGAATTCGTGAAGCGGAGATGGAAAGAAAGTCAGTGGGAAACCGCGTGGTTCGTCAACCCTCCGGTACGTTTTATGCGATGCGCCTATTATTCCTATTCCGTGGGCACTTACTTTGCGCTTGTGATGCAGCGGTTACAGAGTATTCCGGGTTTAGCACATATCCATGTATTTGCTCGGAAGAAGACGGCTGAAGAAGAGGGTGCCTGGTGTTCCTGATAATCGACATACTCAATACATCACAATAGATTTAGAAATAGAAGGCAAAGATGAGCATCTTGATTTTCAACATTGTGTGCCGCTCATTGTCGTCTCATTGCCAAGCAGTCGGTCTCCATGTGTTCCGCTATACTATTTCGAAACCATGATGAGTGCACTGACTCCTAGGGAAACACTCTTGATACCACTGGCATCTCTTCAATTTACGACAACATGGGCTTAACGCTTTGTCAATGTGGCTCTCAGCTGTGTCGTTTGTTGGTGTGTTTCTATTTTTATCTGTTTCAGCGAGTGGAGGTCAATCACGTCATACTTGGGTCGTCAGCGAGGCATCGGGTCATACAATTAACAAATTAGTACAGAAACCCAAATGTAGGGTCAGGTTTAGTAAACGCGCTTGTCATCAATGTTGAGTCAGCTGTAAACCTGCCTTCCTCGCGCTGGACTTACGCGTATGATAATACTGATGACAAGACTCACACTGGGCAGCCTGGTATAAAAGCTTTGCATCCAACAGTCTGCCCTTCCAACTTGTAAGCATCGCCTTTTGCCTCCATTCATGTTTCCCTCTCCAGCTCGGTGCCATGAGCATCGGGGACAAATGGGAGCAGCTCGGCATGGGGGGGATGAACAAGGAGTCTTCCTTCAAGCTGTTAGATGCTTACTATGAAGCGGGCGGAAACTTCATCGATACTGCTAACATGTAGTGAGTAACTCGTAGTGATCATCGTCGCCAGTCGTAGTTACTGTTCCGTTACAGCCAGGATCAGAGTTCAGAAGAGTTTATCGGTGAATGGGCCGAGTCGCGCGGAATTGGGGATTAACTTATCATCGCAACCAAGGTGAGTTAATGAGTAAGGGGTCTCGGCATGGCCGTCTATATGCAAGTATAGTTCAAATCATGTGCGCAGAGAGACCGGGATCAAGCAAAAGGTGTTTTATGTAGGGTGAAATCCATGCACATCAGCGTGGAAACGAGCTTGAAAAAGCTACGCACTTCATATATCGATATTCTCTATGTCCATTGGTGGGACTGGGACACATCAATCGAGGAAGTAATGAATGGTCTTCACATACTCGTTCAGCAAGGCAAAGTGCTTTACCTGGTGAGTACCAAACATCTCGTGTCCGTCCGCGGGTGACTGAATTTGTCCATATCCAAGGGAATTTCTGACACCCCTGCATGGGTTGTAGCCCGAGCGAACCAGTATGCCCTTGATCATGGAAAGACGCCATTTGTGATTTGTCAAGGCAAATGGAATGTTATGGAACGCTCTTTCGAACGGGACATCCTCCCAATGTGCAAGGCTTGTGGTATGTGATGTTCAAACTTTGAGGTCGCTCTCTAGTACTGCATGATTGTTTACGAGCTCGCATAGGCATGGCTTTGGCTCCATGGGGTGTGGTGGCAGGTGGAAAGTTCCGCAGCGATGTAGAGGAAGAGCGGCGTCTTCAGTCGGGCGAGATGGGTCGTACGGTTTTCAGTCCCGAGTGGCAGCGAAATGAGACAGAGAGGGCCGTTAGCAAAGCGTTGGAGAAGGTTGCCAAAGAATCGGCGCTAAGCACATCACTGCGGTAGTGATTGCATATGTCATGCAAAAAGCGCCGTATGTGTTCCCCATCATCGGAGGTCGCAAAGTGGAACATCTGGAGGCCAACCTCGAAACGCTGGAAATCGTGCTTACCCCCGAGCACATCAAGTACCTGGAGAGTGTCGTTCCATTCGACCCTGGCTTCCCGATCACGATGATCGTGAGTTGTTCGCGATCGTTCCAGTCATTCTATGTCTAACCAACCTTCGTATGCAGGGCGATGGTAGTGAATATGGCACGGGGATGAAGAACGCTGCTTACGTGGAGAAGCAACCTGCTCTTCGAGCAATCGTGCTAGATGCTTCCTAGGTGCATGGTACTAGTCACAAGTACGATCCGTCTGTGATAACCTCATCTTATACCTCATACTAGTCCATTATGTAGTAGGGATCAGTATCTTGATCAGTGTTGCCGGGCAGCAATCTTCTTAGTTGGAAGGACCTCTGTTGCGATACGCCCGCGTTTGCAGCTGTTTCTTTTCCTTGTTTCCTATGCAATAATATCACTGATGGCTCGCTCAGCTGTCTTCCTGGCGTCCTCGACCCGCTGCAAGCAGAAGAGACCGGGGGATTTCTGACGGTCATGCTACGGTTACCATTCAAGCCGGCATATAGTCGTGAGTGTGGGAGTCTTGGTGTGACTCAAGCCCCATGATGCTGTGTTAGTAATCTGAACCACATTTCAGTCGGGTTGTTGTTCTCAGCTTTCCATGTCGCGTATGTTGTCTTCGTCACTGTCTAGATGGGGTACCTTCATAGTGTTACAAGGCTTTGCGAGCGCTTCCAGGGAACGAGAAGATTTACACCCAGCATGATCGGCGATTAATTGATCACTTACTTGTTCCTCGTTGCGATCGTGACATTGAGTGTCGTGGCGGAGCTGTGGCCTATACTCTAGACACTTGGACTGCGAAGGAGTAAGTGGGTTGGGGAACAACTGACACGGTTCGACTAGGGACTAGTAAGAATGTGCCGTAGCACACTCCCGTGGCATTCTGAGATATCCCTGCGTCGTAAATGGACTACAAACACCCGGGCCGGAGCGGAATCGGATCGGGCTACTCGGTCGACCATCGACGTAATAGACAAATATGGCAATGTTCTTGATGCCAGTCTGGTAGCGCGCGAGCATCATCGACTCAGTGGTGGCTGCCCATCTTTGTCCGCTCCATCTCGTTCACTGTCTCTGATCTCAACTTGCTTGCCGTCTACATGACCGATAAGCAAGTCTCGTCGCAGTCCAACAAGAAGCTCGCTGCCTGCGATGTGGTCTCTGCCGCACTCGCCGCTACCCACCGTGATGACCACGAGAACGGAACGCCTCAGCCCGCTCCTCGACTTCCGTCCGAAGGCGCTGCCCGAACTCCAGCTCATGATCAGCGACCTGTTTTACATTTAGCAACTCCCTCTCCGTCGACCGCCGCCAGGACCGCTCGCCCCCTTTCCTCAGTACCTGACACACCTTCTGCCCGGACCGGTCCTCCCCGATCTCTGTCATATCAATTCACCCCTTCTAGCTCCCCCATTAACCTTCACTTCACCTCCCTCGATGGTCAGCACGGGAATCAAAAACTGTTCGAAAACGACCTCGCTGAACTTCCTCAGTTCGCCTCCCAGCCTCGCTCTCAACGACGACACTCCACTTTCCGTGGGGCCTTGGAGTTGGTCAGTTCAAATATCGAGAAAGACTTAATAGACAGGAAGGGGAAGGCACGCGAGACTAGGGACCAAGACGAAAGTCCGACTTCCGCAAGGTGGCTTGAGTCATCCATGGACGGAAAGCCTGCTATCATCTCTGAGGTGCCTCAAGGCTCAGAACAGCCGATTGAGCATGATAGGCGTCCTTCCAGACATAACACTGTTGGTCTCATCAAACAAGACGATTCGCAGCCCAAGTATCCGCCACAAACAAACATCCAACGATCACAGTCTCATCCTCCTCCGAGGTCAACAAAGCGTTCCGGAGGCTCCGACAAGTGGGGCAAGTTGCGTGCATTATTTCCGTCCGTCATACGACAGTCGCCCTCAACTGCTACAACGCAAGCCGTTACACCGCCGGAAGTGAACATTACCGATGAGCTTATCACTGGCGGCCTTTCCAATCTAATGTTGGGCCTTTGGTTCGAGCGGGACGACAAGGGCCATCGACGTATCCCGGTCTTACTTCACCGGCTGCGTATCCGTATCACCGATAGCCTGCATCCAACACACGTACACAAAGCCGTGTTTCGCATCGAGTGTGAATATGCGAATGGTGCTGCTCGATGGGTCATTTATCGGCAACTTCGAGACTTCATCTCGTTACATACTCATTACACTATATCTAACGCATTCAGCAGCCACAAGGACAAGCTGCCGGAGTTTCCGCGAACTCGTATGCCTCTTCACCTACGCTCCGTTGTCTTCCTAACTACGATGCTCGAAGGTCTACCGTACTTGAATTTCCTTAAAATGGGGAGCGGGGGAACCCAAAGTCGCCAAGCAGACTTCGCATCATCACAACGTGAAGCCCTAGAAAACTATCTCATCAAGCTCATTCGTGCTGTGGTACGTTGCTAC
>JBBPQD010000153.1:0-18125 GCA_038092355.1 Caloboletus inedulis
CGAGATGATGGGAACAGCATACCGGCTCTGGGTGGATAACTACAATGTACTTGTGCAGTTTGGTGCCACGTAATGACAGTGCTACCCTTCGCCCAGAAGTTGGTTGGTGCCGACGAACAACAGGCATGGATCCAAATGGGGAGCTAGTTACTCCACGCGCCATGGAAGCGCGGCTGATCCGACGGTCATTGGTCGTCCCAGACTGAGGTGGACCAGGGGGATTCCACGAAGGTAGAGGAACAAACTGCTCTGCTGGGGAGGGAGCAGTGAAAAGTGGAAGGGCTGCTGATGACGAGGCTGCCAGAGGTGAAGTCGGGGGATGCAGATAAGACTGAAGTGCAGAAGTACCAGCTCGCAGGATACTAACACGTGAGGTACTAGTACTAGACGAAGCTATGGTAAGGGGTGAGAGGATAGCAGCCGGAGTGCCTATGGGAGTGGTGGGTGGCCCACCAAAGATTGGCATCGTCTGGACTGGAGATTGAACTGTGTGATGCTCAAAGTATGGCCGGTGGCAAGAAGTACAAAGGGAACGAAAATTTGCTGGATTATCAGACTGGATGGTGGCAGTAAGTGAAAATTGCGTCAGTGGCTAGAATCCTAAGCAAGTGCCTACCGTTACAAAATGGCGACTTCCTTGACAACGGCGAGGGGGAAGTGGTGGTGCTACTGGGGCATGCTCGCGCTCAGAGTGCGAGCATGCGCATTCATCAGGATGAGGCTGCGAGGAACCATGAGGCTGCGAATCCCACCAGTAAAAACCCAAATGTATTACTTACCCCCATATGCAGAAAACCAGTACACCCACACTGGCGGCAGCGCAACAAGTGTGACATGAGACACGTAGTGAATCTAGATTATCATGAAAATGTGTGAGTTTGGGTTACAGCTTCAGTGCTCAGCGGTGGTCAGTGTCGAGGATGGATAGCGCAGTTGCCACAGATTTTGGGCTCTCTGGCCCATGCGTGACAGGCCCGTGCACAACTTTGTTGCCAACCAAACAGGCTTGATTTGAAAACCTAGAGTAAAAAAAGTTGTAAGGAGTTCGAGATCCAAAAACATAAACTCAGGGAAAGTTATTGATGCTCAATATATCGTACACCAGACTTTGATGCGAAATTCCTGGCAATAAATTGGCATAGAAAACTCGCTTTCCAACTCAACCACGATCGTGTGTGATCATTCCTGCCAGACTGCCAGTGATCTGTGAGCAGGGAAAGTGGGTAGGATGCCAGAGAGTGGATGGGGTGCTGCAGTGGCCCATTGGTGATGCGTTGTGCGGGCTCAGTTGAGAAGGGCAACGGCAGTACCCGATGTCGACAAGCCACCCCCTTCAAGGGGGGGTTCCCGCAGACTCGTGACCAGTCCGTCTATGGGGCGAGCCGTTCCTGGCCCACATTCGGCTTGCCCACCCAGACCAATTTCTCGGATTTCAGATTCTCGATGGTGAATATTTGGAAACCATTTAACTAATTCGTATGCTGTCAAAATTTCCTGATTACTTCCAGGAAGAATTTAGAACCTGGTGTCATGGCTACACATGGTGGAGAAGCCGAGATCACCCGAAACAGTAAATAAGATTTGAAAACAAAGACTGTGATTCAAAAGGGAAAGCGAAAGCAAGTATTCGAAAACGAAAACGTGATTCGAAAGCGAAAGTGTGATCATCGTGCCCAAGAACATTCGAGAATCGTGTACTGGGAAAGCGGTGTAGTTTTGTCCGCTCCCGCCCCTCATAGGAAATCAAACGTTGTTTTGTCCGGCCAGGTCCGTCAAATCGAATTCTCAAGTCTATATAGAGATGTCATATTCGATGAAGACGATACCAACAGACAAGTCACTATAGACATTGGCACCCGAAACGATGCCAAACTAAGCCGCATACCTGTTCTGGATGCAGAGGATTCAATTGCAAGCACCCCCGTATTTCCCCATGATCGAAATGTCATTGATTTGGGTCACTTCAATCAATCAAGCATGGTCCCATGGGACAAACTAACTTGTTCTGACAGCATCAAACAATTCAGATCATTCAACACTACCAAATCGATCAAGGTGGCTGTATCTGGTCGCGGAAATGATCAAGCAATAACGCGGAGCATTTTTCGCCCCCTTTTTTTTTCCCGTGCGATTCGCGACGTGGGCCACAGGCTGTCCGCGTGCTCCACGATCTTATCCGAAACAGAGGAGTCGGGTTCCTGGATTCACTTCCAATTGTGAAACTGGTGAGGTTTTATTGTTAAGTTTTGAATGACTCGCTATGTATGCTGACCTGTGAGTCGATCACGTGTCCTGTTGTATGTTTACGTTCCATTATGACATGAATCCATTGGAAGTACTTCATCTCCCATCGTGGTTTCCTGGTATGTCATTTAACAAAGAGATGGCCATTGCACGCACGTTTTCGGAGAAATATCTGAAACCACCATTTGAGTACTCTGTTCAAAGAATGGTAATGGTCATATTGGTTACTCATGCCGTGTGGATGTTCAATAATTATGTATCCTAGATGCGTGATAGCGTCGCACCGTCAATGGTACATGATGCACTGCGAGGTATGGAAGAGAACGGAATTACACCTAATGAATCATGGATGCAGATACTGAAGGATGCATCCGGGACCGCGTTTTTGGGTACGCTACTCAGATTCCTTGCGAGATACATATTTATGTGTGTTATCCATCTTGTTAGCTGGCTCAGAAACTGTGCATGGCACATTTCCTCGATTATAATTATCATCACTAACAATATAAAACAGTCTACCTCGGTCCTGATGACGATCTTTCTGATGATTAGTGCAGGAAAAGGCGCAAACATAAATTAATGCTGTGGTGGGCAAGGCCAGGTTGCCAGCGATGGATGATCGACCTCTGCTTCCCTTGATAGATGCCATTTTTTTTGGGAAACACTAAGATACAACCCCATCACTCCTCTATGCGAGTGATTTCCTTCCTCGGTTAGCTATTGTTACTGATCCCCTTGAATCACACAGTGGTCGCTCACGCTGCTGAGGACGACAACGTGTATGGTGGATTCCATATCCCCAAAGGTGAATAACCTGCAATCCCCTTGAGCACGCCTGAGGATCTATTGATCCGTCCCTTTAGGTGCCATGGTGATAGCAAACATTTGGTTCGTGTTTCTAAATTCCTGTGTCATAGTTCCCGATGACCAGTTTCACTAGGTCGATGGCACACGACGAATCCAGGTACCCCAACCCACACACATTCATGCCCGAACGGTTCTTGAACGAGGATGGTTCCCTTAAACCCAATGAAATTGAACACATCATGTTTGGATTCGGACGACGGGTATGTGTCGGGAGACACTTTGCGGACATGTCAGTGTGGTCGGTCATTGCCAGGTGTTGGCCACGTTCAAGGTAGAGATCCCAGTGGAAATTTTCTCGCGGGCTTGCGATGTGAGTGGTTAATGATGTTATTTCTTACTTGTCTTTGTCTTTGATGCGGTGCTGATTTTTGCGCAGACAACCACTTCCGTTTGGGTACCGGATCGTGCCCAGGTTTCCAGGGATGGACAGTGAGAACTTGGAGCAATTGATTGCTGCGAGCACTGCTTAACGTGATTTGTCTCTATTTTTGGGGCCCTCGAAATTGTCCTTGCCCATCAACGTTTCAACTCTCAAGGTCCTCGTTGTATGTTTAATCATTCTGTTGGATGTACCAGCGCGTGTACAGCCTCGCCGGCCTTCAACGGCCGTAGTACCCACACGATCTTATCTTTTGTTTCTACGATAGTGCATTCAACTGCCAAGTCATTTACTTATTCAGACTAGGACATTTTCAGTGATATTGTATGCAAGATGTCTCCTTAGTCCAAACACGCATTCACTCAGATAGACTGAGATAGCTTGCAATTCTCAAGGCGCGAAATGCGAGCCGCGACTTTAGCATATTGGGTAATCGCAGTGGCTGCAACCATCTCGGACCGGGTTGTTCTGTCCGTGCGAAGTCGTGCTGCGTTCGCTAGCTCCAGTAGCACCGTCCCTCACACGAATCAGTCCGACTCGTCCAGGGGACGGTATAGAGGGAAGGAGAGAGGAGAGAAGAGAATCTCGTGGTTGGAATCCGGACCGGGCTTGCTTTTTCTGTTCTCGCTCCTTCTGCCATTCCATCTGACAGCCTCCACACTGGCACCCGGAGGGGCCCGCGAGTACATGTCCGCGTCTCTGATTATAGACGCCTGATGCCGATTAATCACCGTCCGAGTCGAGTCATTTCGAATCCGCCAGTCTACTTATCTTGACTCCACCATGACTCGGTCCTACCTCACACAGCTTCATGGCATTCCTAATCCTACACTCACCTCCACCGTGACTCATCGACCTAGACGCAGCCGAAGGTATCCCGAGGAATCTCTCACCCTCTGCCATCACTGATTGGGAATCAGACCCAGAGGCGATGGCCATGACTCGAGCCGCCGCCGAGCGGAGGCGCAGTATGACTGTCCACGACAACCGGGGGAAATTCCTCACAGGTCGGGTACACTTCACTTCCGCGCAAGGATATAAAACTTCGAACGAGATGGCCAACAGAGCCCCTTCATCACAAAGGCACTACTCGTCGAAGATTTGTTCAGACAATCACTCCTCTGCGCATAAATCCACTCCCATATCAATACAGCGCTCGTTATGACCAGCAAATCCTCTGCTTCTTCTCCTGTTCCTCATTCTACTGTGCAGTCTCATACACAGAAAGATTACGCGACAGCCTTTGGTACATTACAGTGCCAATATGGCTTGGGAGGTCTCCGTACTCCAGCGCTTCCCAAGAAAGACACGAGTATGCGGAAATGGTACAGATGGGGGCAATCTCGCTCGTCGTCCACCGCATCTCTGATACGATCAACAACGCCCTCCGACACGACACCTCCGTCGCGACGCGCCGTTCCGACTCAGGGAGCTCTGACCGAGTCTGAGTTACGGTTCGGCAAGCTGATGGCAGAGTACGGACTCGGGCCCATCTCACAAGTTCAATTCAGTCGTAAATGATGCGACGGTCTCTTATCACATACAATGTGTGTGGGATTTTCCATGTACTGCATTGCCGTGATACTGAACGTTTATTATCTAGATGCACATACCCATTTTTATGTTCGCTTTGGTGGCGCTTTGGGGTCGCGAGGCTCATAATTTTATGCTGTGGTGGGGATATAATAGACATGGAGATACATACATTCCGGACGACAGTAGTCCAAGCTCTGATAGAAGGACACATATATGATACCTTAGGGAGGGTCCACACGGAAATTATTAAATAATTTGGCTTGTACACCATGCGTACCGCAAGCATCCCTGGTTTATTCTTGATAACTGGGCTTGATAAGGGGCAGATATTCCTTTTATAGACAAAACCACTGTCAGCAACTCGCGCGCAGAACCACACCTTCCAATCGACTGCCGAAACCAGTTATATTGTCTTCACCGACGCTATACTGGGGAAGCTCTCGAGCACCTCCTCTACCCAAAGCAACTTCAGAGTTCTCTCTGAATATCTCATCCGCTTTCTACCCTACCTTTTTTTCCCGTAGCGGCCTGGACAACGCCGTGTAGTGCTCTATCCTTCACCTCAACATTCAAATATGTCATCTCAATTAACCACAAGACGAATTGTTATCAATGGTGTGTACCTCGTACTCCCTTTCTCGCTTTCCAATTCGAAAATATCTGGTTGCTAACGCATTCATTATTACAGTCGCACTACTTATAGTTTCGCAGGTCTGTTGATAGTAGACATAGTCCTGGTTGCGAAGGCTGATTTGCTTTGCAACGTTTGGTGTATCTCGTGAAGGTTGCTGCGCATTATGCTTACCGTGTGTGTATTGTTCATCTCCTCTTGCCGGTTTTTTTTATGCTGACGTTCTCTGGATGTCTTCCCTTACTCTCTTCATACGGTCCGTCTACAGTGGTTCATCGGTGAACATCAAGTGGATAAGAAAGCAGAGAAACATCGCGCGCAAATATTGGCGAAGTTAGGGAAGAAAGGACTGAAACTCGACGAATACGAACGTGCGCAGATCCGCGTCGATTTCTACCATACACGTACTGAATACAATCATTATAGTGTCCATATCAAAAGAAGTTGTCTGCCCTGATGATATCCACGTACGCTTTAAAGGTGGGTCGTTATCTGTGCCTTTGTTGTCGCCTGCTCTTGTGATTGAGTAGGCTAACTTGTGTGGTGCAGACATCGGCGGTCTTGATCCCATCATTGCTTCTCTTCGCGAATCCGTCATATATCCATTAATGTACCCACACCTCTTCACGGCCTCTTCTTCACTCCTCAGTGCACCGAAGGGAGTTCTTCTTTACGGTCCTCCTGGCTGCGGTAAAACCATGCTTGCCCGTGCCCTTGCCAAGGAATCGGGAGCTACGTTTGTCAACGTTCCCGCATCGGTACTCACCAACAAGTGGTTCGGGGAATCAAACAAGCTCGTCGCAGGGTTGTTCGGCCTCGCTAGAAAGATGCAGCCAACCATCATCTTTGTGGATGAGATAGATACCTTTTTGAGAGAGCGGAGAACGGATGATCACGAGGTGATGAGCATGATAAAGGCTGAATTCATGACGTACGCCGCTATTTTCTTCAGTCCGTTTCTGGAATTGGGCATTCTCTGAGGCATGGATGGCGCAGGTCGTGGGATGGATTGACCTCGGGAGACGATCGAATAATGGTTCTCGGGGCAACGAACCGACCCATGGACATTGATCCTGCTATCTTGCGTCGCATGCCAAAACGATTTGCTATTAGTCTGCCAAACCTAGAGCAACGATTCAAGATACTCTCCTTGGTATGGTCTTTGATCGAAACGCTCTCTACTGTCGGGATTAACCCCTGATATGTAGATGCTGAGTGACACCAAGCTTGACCCTTCATTGACCCTTGAAGTGCTCGCAGCCAAGACAACCAGCTTCTCGGGTTCGGACCTACGCGAGCTTTGTCGGAGCGCTGCCATGGTACCTGTGCGTGAATGCATGCGAGAGATGGCGCATGACGAGGAAGCGATCAAGAGAGTGGGGGAGGAGGTGCGTCCAGTTATTTTCTATTCTGCGTCACCCATCGTCGTGAATCTAATCATGTGTTCTCGATTTAGGGATTCACCATGCGTCCGTTGACGTTGAACGATTTCTATGACGCCGAAGGTTCAACGCTGACGCTGACCGACCCCGACCCAGAGGATCAACCACTCCCAGTCGACGGAGACGACAGTACATTGGCTGAGGAGAAGCGACTAGTTGAGGTCAATGAAGATGCAACTAACAGCATAGAAAATGGCGCTATGCCCCACATGTTGAACGATGAAAGCGTGGATCACGAGCGTCGGTGATCCATGCTATGCATGCCCAGCCCTGGATGAGGATATTTGACTAGAACGCAACTACACACCTACCACATACTTTCAGCTTAATATATTTGCTTCGAACACCACTCAGAACTGTGATGGAGGAAGAAAACGAGCTAGTCGCATGAAAGCAGGGATTTGCGGGAGCTAATTGAAGGACAAGGCGGACCGGTGACCTCTAGATATCTATATAAGTGCTAGGGAATGAGAGATGAAACATGCGAAAAGCTATCGAAGAAGCAACTCTCCAATGAAGGCCAGGTTTTTGTCCAAGGTGAAAGAAGACCCTGCTATGATTTTTGTCTCGAGATACAACATCTTACGCGGACATCACGAAGCGATCAAAAGGCCAAAAAAAATTGGATGCACAGGGGATTGAACCCTGGACCTCATACACGTTCGCTTACAGTTTGCCTGCAAGCGGTTGCAAAGCATGCGCGCTACCACTGCGCTATGCACCCCTTTGTGTCCTTCGAAGGATTTTGGCTCTGCAAATTGTATGTTAAGCTGTGGACACGGGGAAGATACCACACCAAATTATTCGTGTGATCAGAACGACTATCTTCTGCTCTCCAAGTTTTGGGTCTGGTTTAGAGAGACTACTTCGGATCCAAGGGTCGACTACACTCCACATATCAGGTCACCCTACTAAATCAATTCATTAGGAAGATATTGATATTGTTCTAAAAGACACTTGCATGTCATGGCCCTCATCAATAATTACACTCCTGAGCCCGGAATCCTCGGGGGCGGGTTGTACGGCCCGGGACCATACGATATCAACCTCGTGCTCCCGGTTCCCCCATCACTTTCCACGAGTAAACTGCACCTCATCCCATTCATCCCTCGGGTATGCCCCCGCCTACCTTGACGGCGTCCGCGGACACGAATCCATGTTCAAGCACATACCCATTGCTCTAGAGTACCCACCCGACCTCCTCCGATTCGCCGAAAGCCGTCGGCGGGATAAAACTGCCTCCCGTTCGCAGCGATCGGTAAAACGCGTTCTGACCCCAATCACCCCGAGTGGGAGGGCTCGTTGGCGGGTTTATTCGAGCTTTCAGAAACCAACAAGAACGATGCTCGTGACAGAGATTAGTCCCACGATCGTCCTTCCCGCTTTGAAACGAACCCACGTCGGTTCTCATGCCGTCGAGTTATTGCTGAAATATGTCCTTGAACTCCCACCCTCCGGGATTGGCTTCAGGAAGGTTAATTGGACTGTCTCTCCGGTTAACGTTGCCTCTAAGAACCTCGCCAAACGGATGGGATTCAAGTTAGAGGGCGTGTTCAGATGGAAATACGTACTACCAGTAGTTGAAGGATACCATAAGTTGGGAAAGGAGGCGAGGACAGGTGATGCAGGAAGAGGTTTACTGGGTAGGGACAGCGATGAATTGGCGTTGTGCTGGGACGACTGGGAGGAAAGTGCAAGGGAACTTGTAGAACGTGCCTTCGCGAGGGAAGTATAGGCAACCGAAGGATACTTGACGTCCAGCTGAAATACATTGTACATGATCCTTCGAGATATGATGTGGAGGCAATCCTAATTCTGTTTTTACCGAGTCGGAGGCTGCTGAGACCACACTCTTTTTCACCTGGTAAAACTCTACCGCCAGATCCGCGCGAGACGCCGAGGGCCGAGAGGGCGCATCCTCAACGGTCATGGAATCGATTCGCGCCTGGCCAGGCTGGGTCGGTCACTGCTAGGACGGGTAGTGAAAAATTCAGAATGATAGGAGACGGAAACTCAATACC
Source organism: Caloboletus inedulis (assembly GCA_038092355.1). Taxonomy (NCBI): domain Eukaryota; kingdom Fungi; phylum Basidiomycota; class Agaricomycetes; order Boletales; family Boletaceae; genus Caloboletus; species Caloboletus inedulis. The sequence goes on from JBBPQD010000153.1 coordinate 9,121, forward strand.
ATTGGCTTCGACTCTTTCAAGTCTGCTTAGTCAGACTACTAAGTTGCGATGGTCATTGGCGTTGCGCTCCGACTGTCGGTATAACCTTGACGGGGCGTGAGTTAGAAATCTTCTCCTCCGGTTAAGAATTCTTCCAATGGTTTGTTTACGTTACTGCATCTCAGTAATTGCCCGCTAGCTGCCAATGGTCTTTTACGCCTCGGGTCGTTGACATGTACACCTTCACCCAATAGGTCCTTCCTCAGGCTTTTCTTTTTACACATTTGGTCAGCTGTAGAACCCATGCGTCCGAAATCGCGGGCCCTTTGAAGGTACCACGAGACGTCGATGGGGTTTTTTACTGGTGAGTGAACTCCGAGCTTTCTCCTAAGAGTTGGGACGGTGTTAAGTCAGGGTTTTCCCTGTGAAGCACTACGCATTTCTGCTGGGTCGTCGGCCCCCGCCCTATCTTGAGGAAGACTTTTCGCAGGCACTTGTGCAACATGAAGACGCGTGGAAACTTCGCCGGCTGCAATTCCTGGGTAGCCTTACACGCCATGATTCATCCTCCTCAATGCCGCATACCGATTGAGTGACCACCTCACGTGTACAGACTGGCTACTCATGGCTTTTTGGCGCTTGAAGACGAGGGGGTTTGCATCTGTGTCCCATTGTGGTGACTTGTTGTTCTTTCTCCGGAAGAAAAAAGGGTAGTACAAGGACCAAGGGCACCTCAGCCACTCCGAAGATGACACGAAGAACATCCGGTGAGGGTGATTAGCAAGATTCTATCCCTCAACCGATCACATGATTAGCATCAATCCAATAATTGTGCGTGAGTTACACTTTGCAGGGCCCAAAAAATGGTAGTTCTGCGGTGATCGGCCATGATCACACTCGGGGAAGCTTCGGAAAACTACCGTGAGTGTACAGATATCACTGCTCGGAGATGTACTGCATGGTGCATCCCATATACTGAATTAGCTTGTCAGGGGTACTCGTTGAGGCGTATATAATGTACAGCATCTAGCAACATCGATCTGTCACACTTTCGACGCGTCTATCGGAAAGTAGAGTCATGAAGGCTCTCTACGCTCTCGGATTTATCGGATTTACGGCTTTATCTGTTCGGGGACAAGCTGCTCTCTATGCGCAATGTAAGTAGCTCGTCGGTTAGTCCTATTTGACGTCAAGCTCACTCTCTTCAAAAGGTGGCGGTGAAGTAAGTCATGCGGCTGTGTGCTCAGGATCCGTAATGACTGCCTTCGCAGGGCTGGACCGGTGCGACTACTTGCGTCAGCGGCGCAGTTTGCACCTACGAAAATGATTGTAAGTGAACACTGCAATGCCGGCCAGATGTGACCTAGCCTCTAACCCATGTGTTCCAAATCGTTCGGAATAATATACTCTCCAGATTATTCGCAGTGTCTCCCAGCTAGTGCAACCACGACTATGACTGCCAGTACCAGCGCAACTCCGACGAGCACATGCGGTGTGACTCCTCCTGCATCTGCAGGCACATTGCAATACGCAGGTGTGAACATCGCTGGTTTTGGTGAGCGTACTCTACTTTACATGCCACTTCCGGATGTTCATCATATGCCTAGACTTCGGAATGGACACCAACGGTGATGGTAAGACTTATCCCCGTCACCACGATCATCGGGCTCACAGATATTTGGCCAGACACTGCAAGCTCCGCCTACCCTCCGTTGACGCAATACTACGGTGCCGATGGAGCGGGTCAGATGAGCCACTTTGTGAATGACGACAAATACAACATTTTCCGTCTTCCCGTCGCGTGGCAATTTTTAACCAACAACGTCGCCACCGGCACCCTAAACCAGACCTACTTTGCAGAGTACGATGCTTTGGTTCAGGCGTGCTTGGCTACCGGGGCCAGCTGCATCATCGATATCCATAACTACGCCAGGTGGGACGGTGAGGTATGTTTCCACGCTTTCTTTTGGAAGCTGGTTGCCTAAGATGAAGTTACTTGAGATCATTGGGCAGGGCGGTCCCTCTAACGACGTCTTTGCTTCTCTTTGGAGCTCGTTGGCGAGTTACTACGCCAACGAGAGCAAGATCGTCTTCGGAGTGTGAGTGGTCAGCTTCGTACTTCGAAACACTTCGAATTTTAGCTGACTGGTATCCAGAATGAATGAACCCCACGACCTTCCTAGCGTGAGCATACCAGGGCTTCTCTAATATTACATTGAGAATTGAACCTGATTCTCGTCTATTCCGATAGATCACAATATGGGCGGAAACAGTTCAGGTAATGCAATCCTTCATTTATCGCCCGTACAAAGTATACTGATTTGGATCCGAGGCTGCTGTTACCGCCATTCGAGAGGCCGGTGCCACGACACAAATGATCCTCCTTCCCGGTGACAACTATACCTCCGCCCAAACCTTTGTTTCTGGCGGCTCTGCAGCTGCACTTGCCACTGTTACTAACCCAGACGGAAGTTACACTAACCTGATCTTCGACGTGCACAAGTACCTCGACTCTGACAATTCGTGAGTGCGAGGCTCGCACGCCGCAATCCAAAATTACCCGCTGATTCTCTACGCCATTTCATAGCGGAACGAGTGATACTTGCGTCACGAACAACATCGCAGATGCATGGGAACCACTTTCACAATGGCTGCGCTGCAACGGACGCCAGGCGCTCAACACCGAGACCGGTGGAGGTAACACTGCCTCGTGTGAGGAATACATGTGCCAACAAATCCAGTACCAGGCTGAGAACTCGGACGGTGCGTGTGTTTGTCTTCCGCTGTCTTGTGGCGTCGACTGACGCTTTTTTTCGATCCATCGGCAGTCATCCTCGGATATGTTGGTTGGGCAGCTGGTAACTTTGCTACGACGTATGTCCTTAGTGAGACGCCCACTGAGAGCGGTACGACTTGGACCGACCAGTCACTCGTCACGGCGTGCATGGCACCCTCTGTCAATGGTTACGTCGCCTGAAACTAATCCGATATAACGAGAGAGAAATCGAGTGGAGAGCGTGGCCATGCAGATTGTCCGAACAATCGCTTATGCTATCATGAATGATGTTTGTATATTCCATCGATTCGATACTCCCTTTGAATCAATCGTCCTGGCTGATGCTGACGGAGACACAACAACCCGACGAAGCCACTGCCGAGGAAACTACAAGTCCACGGTTTTACTGGCATACGTGACGGGGTGATTCACGCAAACAAGGATTGACCGAGTGGAATATAGGCCATGGATTGAACAGTGCGTTATTGAACTTTCGACTGTTGCATCCTACGGCCCGGCCGCGGCTCGATCATCCGACTTTAATTCAGACGTTACGTCGACTCCGACTTGGAACTGTGACTGTACTGGGGAAGTTTCACGAATGTATGCCACGATTTGTTTTCCGAGTCATATTTTTTTGGGGAAAGAACAAATGGGTGTTGTGCATGTATACGAGTAGATGTAGCGCACAAACAGTCAATTACAAAGGTATGCTACGGGTCCGTATGATAGGAAGAAGAAAGGTCGGGTGGCAGCGTGCAGCGCTGTAGTAGGTGAGCTGCGAGGGTGGGCGGGAACCACAGCCTTCGCGGAAAGGACTGGAAGCCTAACGGAACCCAGGCGAGAGGTGGCGAGGCGTGCGAGGCTGATTTGAGCGGAAACATCGGCCGATCGGGGGAGTGGATGGTGGGTGGAACCGAGCGAGTGAGCTGTACTACCAGCTGCTGAAGCGCTGACGAGCGAGAGGAAGTGGCGAAGGGAGAAAGAGATGCCACGCCATTTCCTGGCGCTCGGACAAAGATTCAGACCGTGCTCTGTTATTCCGCACGTGCCTTACTACGAACTTACAGACCCGCCAACTCACTCAACCCGAGGTTCTTCTGCCCCAGAGCCGACGGAAAGATGCTATTTCTGACGCTGGTAGGCAGTGGTAGCGTAATTAGTGAAAGAGCGCAGCTATAATAATAGAAGAACTTAGTTCTCACAGGAACGATTGGTGAGCGTTCATTTGGCTGTCCACGCGACCCCTCTGTCTAGCACCAGAAAAGATTCGCTCGCTGTCTCACTTTGTTGATGCATTCTGGTTGAAGAATGTCGACCCAGTCCGGTGTGTAGATACTAGATATCCCCGTTATCACCAGCGCTCTGGCTGATCACCCATGCCGTCAAGGTGCTTCGAAACCACTGGAAATCGTTCACAACAGCGGGGTAAATTCAGTCGCTTTTTCACCCGATGGGACGTATATAGTGACAGGCTGCAATGACGGGACGATTCAACAATGGCGCATAAGTGATAGGAAGAAGATGGGAACGACGATGCGTGCAGACGGCTCAGTTCTGGTCGTGGCCGTCTCTAGTGACGGAAAATGGATCGTGGGCGGTGGATTGGGTTGTAAAGTCACGGTTTGGGATGCAAAGACGCAAAAAAAGGCCGTCGAGTCAACACAGGCTAACGAGAAATGGGTCAGTGCATTGGATGTGTCACCAGGCTCGACAAGATTCGCCAGCGCCTCAAGCGATTTCACGGCAAACATCTGGAGTCTCACGACTGGCCAGCGACTCGTTGGCCCATTGGAACACAATAACCGTGTGGAATGCATCGCATTTTCACCTGATGGAGACCACGTTGCTACTGCCGGCCTTTATGACTGCTTGCGCATTTGGGACAGTCGCAACGGTGAACTGCTCGTCGAAGTTCCTGGCTTCTGCCCCGAATCTCTGGTTTGGTGGCGCGATGACCGAATCTTCGCATCGACATGGTCAACGCAACGGTGGATCGACGTGCTCTCAGGGACGACACTTCTCGAACTTCCCCGGACCGATGATACACTCACAAAACCACGCCTCGCCGTTTCACGCCATCGCAGCTCCTTAGCTGCCCTCGACAAGCATATCTTGCGTTTGTGGGATCACACCACCCATGCCTGGAGCTCCACTACACATGAACTTGGCTATAATGGGTGTACCATTGCTATCTCACCCGATAGCTGCTATCTCATCACCGGGGGACAAGATAGAATCTCTATCTGGAATCTTACTGGTAGCATTCCCGAGGATGTTGACCATGTAAGTATATCCTTTGCCAACTATTCCACTAGCTGATAGGCTTTTCTCTTCATTGAGCACCAAAATGGTGTGGTAAGTACATTGTAGTATCACGCTGAAATGTAACTGATCATTGTTTCTACACCTTTGAACAGTTCATGCATCTCTCTGGTGTAATACAAGAGTTATGGTTAGATGGAGAGCTGGAGTCTGCCTTGGACATACTATCTCGTGACATTGCGTTGAACGGAAAATCTCACCATGCATTCGCCAACCGTGCTCTCATCCAGACCCGTTTGCAAAAGTGGGGGGATGCACTCGTCGACGCTGAGAGGGTAATTGATCATGATTCTTTCTGGCGTACGAAACTTAAATGATCCTTTGCCAGTCGACTGATATCCAGCCGTCAGTTATAGGATGCATCGCGAGGAGTATTGCACTCTGTGGTCAGGGGAGACATGAGGATTCCATGCAGGCATTTGATCTTGCCTTTAGTCACTGCAAGGGAGAACAAGTAAATTATCTTCTACTCGTCAAGGTAAGCATGACGTACGAACGGTGTCCAGGTCTCACGACTCACAATTCCGTCCAGTCAGTCATATTGTTCCTTGCCGGACTGCATCGCCACGCCATTGCCCGTATAACTGACTTGATCAAGTCTCTTCCCGGTAAGGTATTGCACTGCTATGTTGTTCAGGTAGCGTGTTGTGCCACTGTTCGTTGCACAATATTCCGTTTATACCATCTACAGGCGTACATGTCTGTTCTCCTGGCGAAATCCGCATTCGAGTCGCACGATTATGATCGTGCATTGCAGCTTTTGACATCGGCAACAGATCCTGGAGAATTCTCTCAGCTCCCAGAGTTGCTGACTATCTCGTTGGTACGGCCCACCTTGCAGTCATCAGTACAGATGCTGAATGCCTAGCGAAGATAACTGGATGGAATTTCAGCAATCTCAGATTCGAGATCGATCAGCAAAAATGCGAAGTGTTGTTCGCCGCGGGCCTCACGGGGGGCTTAGTAACCTCCTTCCTCGAAATGAATATCACCGCGGAAACCAACTCAAAGGAGGAAATGGAATGGGTTATCAGTAAGGACGCTTTCGTGTATTCCTCGCCGGCCGTTATTGACGTTTTCCCGCAGATTTCAAGAGACGATGTGTGGATAAATTGAACGAGCTGGGAGATCTGGCCGTGAATTCCGCTGCACATCGTGACGCTGCTGCCTATTACTGTTCGGCATTGATCCTAGCGCCTTTGTCGACAGAGATACTGATCAAACGGAGCAGAGCGCACGCGGCGGTGGGCGACTGGGAAGTTGCACTCAAAGATGCAAATGCTGTACGTGTGGTTTCGTCTTTGGTCCCGCAAATTAACCAATACCATGAATCTTAGGCAATCCTACTTGATCCATCGCACCCTCGCGGATATGAGGAGAAGCATGCAGCACTGCATGGTGCTGGTCGTTACCACGAAGCAATCGAGACCCTGAATGAGATGCTTTTGAAGCTCGAACAGTCACCTGATCGTCATATTCGAGGTAATTATCTTTTGTATCTCGTTGAGCATCTTATAACGGAGCTCCATGTCTGACAGACTTACGTAACTACTACGTGAACCCATCACAGACGATAGCAGCCATTCACAGCTTTGCCAAGCGCATCCAGCGCGATTTTCCGCTCGTCCTCATCGACACCAAGAATGGTCGTCTCTGTGACGAACAAGAGCGGATACGCACCTTTGAAGCGGATCCAAAGTTCGAACAACTCGTTTCATCGATGGTGTTGCAGATCGACAATTCTGGTATCGAGCAGGCAGTGCGAGAATACTTCCGATACGCTACGTTCTCCCACACGTGGGAAGAAGACGAGCCTCTTTATCACGATATCCTGCATGAATCAATACACGACCTCGCAGGATTACCCAAGACCATGAAGTTACTAATGTTCTGCGCGATAGTCCAGGAAGCAGGTTTTCGCTGGGCCTGGAACGACACCTGTTGTATTAACAAAATGGACGGCGCAGCATTACAAGAATCACTCGCTTCCATGTTTAAATGGTATCATGAATCCTCGCTTACCATTGTTCACCTCAAGGGTGTATTGTCCGACTCGGAGCTCGGAGCTCTGGAAGCAAGTCTGTGGAATACTCGTGCATGGACCCTCCAAGAATTCTTCGCATCCAAGGTCATTCGATTCTACACTGAAGACTGGAAACCTTATCTCCCTCATGAGAATACTTTCAATCACAAGGAATCCCCTGCCATTATGCGAGAGATGGCATGCGCGACTGGGATTGATGCAAAGGAACTCCGCTCTTTGCGTCCTGGATCAGAGAACATCCAGCAGAAGCTCCGCCTTGCCTCAACTCGCTTTGCTACGAAGCAAGAAGACATTGCTTACTCGTTGTTCGGCATATTCGACGTCTGTATTCCAGTCACGTATGGTGAAGGGCAATGGCGTGCACTCGGCCGTCTCTTACAAGAGGTCCTCACGCGTTCTGGGGACACCGCAATCCTGGCTTGGATAGGCAAGGCATCGGACTACAATAGCTGTCTCCCTGCGGAGATTACCGTTTACCGCGACCCACTGTCGCCTCACTTGCCATTGCCCATCCCCGACGACGAGATGGAAACGTTACTTCTCGAACTCCAGACATCCTCGACACTTCACGATTCCGCTGTGGAGTTATACGATAGACTTGTCACGCTTCCAACGGCACGCCTTGTCAGTCGCCGCCTAAGCTTGTCGTGCATCGTATTTCTGCTGAAAACGGTTAGTGGGCCGTTTTCCGCCAGAGACGAGTCTCCTGCGCGCGTTTACCGTGCCACGGCGTCTGGACTCGGGGAGCTCGAGATTAGGACGTCGGATGACTTGGCCGGCCTGACCAATCTAGTGCTCGTGCATCCATGGCTCGAATGTCTCTTTGACCCCGTCCTTCCGCACGAAGATATGATCTCCGACGACACGGAGTCGTTCACGCTACACGTCGCATCGGATAATGACCCCCTTCTCTCTCGTGACAGGAATCCAGCGAGAATCTCGTTACCGACTGTTTCACATGCGTTGCAGCTTTCCTCTCCGCTCGACAAAACAACCCGCGCATTGCGGTTGTTCGCTCGTCTCAGGCAGCCTTTTGGGGCACTTCTGCTTGCACCACATTCGTCCAGGGAATACAAACGAGTTGCGACGGACAATCCGATCATCGTTCGCATACGCAAGGACGTTTTGCCGCACTACCTACTGGACAAGATACGTACCTTAGATATCCTTTAACTCCTTGAATGTGGACCTGTTTCGACGCTGATCCATAACTTCAATGCTCATCTTCTATCATACTGTTCGTAGCTGGTGCTGAGTCGGCCCTCAACACACTATGCATTTACTTTCGCATTCCTTCCCTCCGTCGTTCATGTCAGGTGCTAAGGGGAGTTTCTACTACATTACACAACACCGCCGTGCTTATAGATAGACGCGGCATGTCTAATTTTCACGGTACTTTATGTATTGGTGTATTATGTATATTATATCTCATGAAGGGTTTGACACTGCCCAGATAGGAAAGGCACCGTACCTTGGGGCTGATAAGGTTAGTGTTACCATTCCAGGGTTGGTGGTGAAACAGGAGATGGTGGTGACAGTATATAAGATATAATTTATTTGGGCAGCATCGACTTATCAATTGTTGCGTTGCTGCGTAGACGAGTGAAGATTCGTGGTGAGTGTTGCAGAATCCCCCGCGGTTCCAGGGATTATCCGCAAACTAAGCGTGCTACGCGACAGGAGCGACGGCTAAAAATCGTCGCGAGACTCAGCAGAACCACTTTTGCCCACTTTTGCTCGGGGCATGCTTCTCCGCAGCATTTTGGAAACGTTCGTCTTTGACATGCCGAAACAATGCCAACCAGGGAGCTAGGTCGCCAATACCACCGCATGTCAAAATCAACGAACAAGTCTGCAGCGCCGACCTTCCTGCTGACTTAT